>PVLC010009981.1:0-52132 GCA_004027655.1 Graphiurus murinus
CAGTTGCATCCATTTCCCTGCAAAGAACATAATTTTATTCTTCTTTATGGCTGAGTAAAATTCCATTGTGTACATATCCCATAGTTTTGTAATCCATTCATCTGTGGTTGGACATCTTGGCTGCTTCCATAGTTTGGCTATTGTGAATTGAGCTGCTATAAACATAGATACGCATGCATCGGTCTGATAATTTGGTTTAGAAATGTCTCTGAGTCATCTTATGTTTGTGTTCTTCAATTCTGCTCCTTCCTATCTTCTCTTCCTTACATGTTGCACATTTACTTATCTCAATCAGTAAAAACTAGAACTCATCTCTAAATAAAGTCAGAAAAAGAGGAAATGGTAGTGGATGATTAATTCAGGAAGCTTGCTATACTATGGTTAAAGTCATTCTACTTCCATTCTCAGCACCTAATCCCTGTCTCAATGATGATCTTGCTCACTAGGACCCTCAGTCTTAGTATCCAGCCAGGAATCGATAAGGCAATCCAACTGGTTAGCTGAAAAGATAATTGATCAAGCCTCCCTCCCTTCCCATATGCGAAATATTTGCCAATCAAACACATGTTTTTCTTCCCATTTTTGCTCTCTGGTAGAAGGTAAGAAGAGGTAGGCATTAAGGGACTTCTAAAGTGACATTGACATTATGAAAATAGATGGCTTAGTGATAGATTAATTATCCTAAAGACACAACCTGGTCATTTCTGGAACATTTCATCAATAAAAGTCAACTATATAAAGTGGTATCTTATGTCAAATTCATCCATAAGCTGGAATTAAGCATATTAAAAAGGGAAAAGTAAGCAAAACCCTGTGTATTAAAATTTCAGGACTACATTTAAGACCTTGCTGATAGCCTCATAAAAAGCATGTCAAGAAGGAACATTTTCTGTCCCCATTTTGGAACTTTATTTCCTAAAACCATAAAAGTTTTATATTTTATTTATTTTTAATTCAGTAGAAAATATGGTAATTATTAATATTTGCTTTAGGGGACTCAAAATAAACACACAGGAAACTGAAATGGAATTGCTAGAGCAGGATGTTAATAGGCTTTTCTTGTTGTTATTGTTTGTTTAAAAGAGATCCTGTATAAGCTAACTCACAACATATTAGATACCTAATTTGATAAACAGGCCTTCTTGTGATTTAACTTAATCTAAAACATTCAGTAAATAAAAAAAAAACTTTAAAAGCTGTAATAAATATGAGAAACATCAATCAGCTCAATTATTGCAATATTTAAGAAGGCATTTTTTTCAACATTTAAACCGAAGTGTGAATCTGATTAAATTAATTGATTGCTAAGATGACACTGGGAAGTGGCCAATGAGGTAATTAAAAATTGTGTTTTCATTAGACTGAAATGGAATGAAATTCCTTGACTTGCTTTAAAGAAAAGCTTTTCAATTTTTTTTCAATAAGCATTCGTATATGTATATATACATATATAATTTTTATAAGGTACAAAGTACTGATACAAAAGAGATAAGGCAAAATGTTTGAGAATGTTTAAAATAATATCATTCTATGTACATGCCTAGAATTAAATATATTCCTCTATTAAGATTATTAGATTTAATAATCTACATGTCAAAAAGAGTTACAAAAGCACTTCTGTCCTTGAAACTCATACAGATGTGCTTTAAAAATTTTATCAGCTCTGCATATTTATTAATTCAATAACTCTAATACAAGATTGTATGTGGAGACAGTTTATCCTTTAACTCAGAATGCTATGTGGCTTGGTAGAGTTTTATATTCCAAAATGGATACAGAAGTTCTAAATCTAGATATACAAAGGAACTTTTATGTTTATATTTGTGAATTTTTGCCATTTGTTTATTATAGCTGACTAGGGCAAGTAAGCTTTATGTGTCATTGTGTTTTATATGATTATCAATTAACCATTTTCAAAGATTCCAAGTATTAAGGCAAATTCTTGCCATTAAATTTTGTCCTCTTGGATTAATGGGAAGTTCTCTTCTTGGGAGGCAGTCCTACTAAGAAAGAAAGAGAGCCATGATTACTCTCCATACACATATCAGGCATCCTGTACTCTACAGGATTACTGAAATAAGTAATATATTTACCTGCAAATGAAACAGAAATTTGAAACAATTAGAAAATATTTTCGCTTTCTCTCTCAATGTTAAACAGCTATTCTCTTGCTATTTACTTTAAAGAATATTTGTTGATTTCTAAATGTTATGCAACAAGATTGGAGCTGGGAACTAAAGATGTGACTGCTATATGATACCATTCCATCAAAGGTTTACACTCTTGCCAAAGAGGAGAAAAATACATAGCTTATTAATCTAGTTGGAATATGGTGAGTGAAGACAGGAACTGCGTGATTTCTTCTAAAACTAGTAAGAGCTCACTGAAATGTGAATTAATTGACACATATAAATGAGAATTATAGGTAGGCTTGACTTCAAATAGCCCAAACAAAACTATTAGGTTTCTCAATCATCACCAGCTTAATTAATGGTCTTTCCAACATGAAACTCCATCCCAGGAAATATGTGTGAGAGAGCCTTAAATCAATGGCCACAACACTTAGAAATCTCACATGCCCCCAGAAGGAATATTTTTTTAAAATTCATTCATAATAAAAGGGAAGAGCCCCTACCTTAGAAGTCCTAGTCATCTTTCCCTTGAATCACATTGGTTTTGATTGGAATATATACCTAAACCTATGTAAATCTCTTGTAGAAAGGAATCTAAGTTAACTATGATAATCCAACACCCCAGCAGCAGTGTCTATCCAAGTTTTGGATGTGTAAGTGGGAGAAGAACTTGTTCCCATAGAACAGAGGACCAGAGCATTGGACGACAAATGTAATCAATTTCTACCAGATATCTGCAGAGGATTCTGTGGGAGCAAAGAAAAAGGTCATTTAAAAAGCATGACTTGTATACCTTGAAGAATGCAAGTGATTATCCAGGGAAGTAAGGTAGAAATAGGATGTTTTGTAGGGAGAGAAACTGAGTAATGCCAGAGAGCTGTGAAATAGCATGGTCTTTATCTTTTTCAATTCCTTATTTTTATTTAAAACATCATTAATATACAGACACAAACAGAATGGACAAGGACATTTAGGAGAAAAAGTCAAAGCAAAGACAATCTCTCTTAAAATGCATTTCTCTATTTAATATGCCTCATTTGGCTATATGAAATGTTTTCTGATTCTCACTGGTACTCATATATCTCCTTGTGGATTAAGCTAAATTCTTTCTTAATTCTTAGAGCATAAAGACACAAGTGCAAACACAGATCAATACTACAATTTCCTCTTTTTTGTTGTAAGAAAAATATTTTTGCTATTTTTTAAAAATAAGGAACACTAAAATAAAAGATTTACTGTACTAATTAAGTTCAGATAACAATCAATGGCACCTTAAATTTAGTTCAGGTTGTACTCTGAATTGAGATTTTTTTTCTCACTTTTTTTTAATAACAAGTTTAATTTCTATACTTGGTTTAGGACTATTCAGTTGTATATTGTATTTTGACAAACTTTTGGTAGTTGGCAGTTTTTGAAAAATTAGTTTATTTCCTCAAAATTTTTAAATTTGTAAGTATGAGGCTATTTTAGTATACCTTTATCATCCTCTTAGTGACTGCAGGATGCATAATGGTAGCCTCTGTTTTATTACTAAACTAATATCCATGATTTGTATCTTCTTCCCATGTTTTTCAGTCTTCCCAGAGATTTACCTTTATAATTGACTTTTTGATAAAAGATCTTTTTATTCAAAATATTTTTCTTTGTTATTATCCCTTTTTCACTTGTATTGATTTTTTCTTTTTTGTTCATTATTTTTCTTCCTTTTCCCTGTTTGGTTTATTTTGTTCTTCATTTTCTAATTTCTTAAGGAAGAAAATAGATTAATAATTCAATAACTTCTTTCTTTCCTAATACATGCATGCATAAAATGCTATAAGTTTCCCTCTCTGTACTACTTTAGCTGCATTCTACTTATTTTGATGTTTTGTATACATATCATACAGTTCTTTAGATGCTTTGTATTCATTCAAACTTATTTGACTCATAGATTGTTTAGAAATGTGTTGATCACAAGTTCAAGGCTAGCCTCAGCAACTTATTGAGACCATGTTTCAAAATTTAAAAAAATATATAAACAATTGGACTGAGGGTGTACCTCAGAGGTAGAATGCCTCTGGACTCAAATTCTAGTAACACACACACACACACACACACACACACACACACACACACACACACACCAGAGAGAGAAACAGAGAGAGAGAGAAAAGAAAAGAGAGGGAGAAAGAAAGAAATGTGTTGTTTAATTTCCAAATGTACAGAGGTTTTCCTGTTATGAAATTTTACTTTTATTGCACATGGTGAGAGAACATACTCTGGATGATTTCAATTCTTTTAAATTTGTTGAGGTTTATTTTATGACCAAGGATATGGTGTATCTGTTTGTTTTACATGTACTTGTAACAGACAACTAATGTGGAGTTTTGACCTTTTTGAACAAAGTATAGAAACCTGTCATCCATTTAGGTCACTTTTCAAATATAATTTTCGTAAGTATTTCTTCTACATACATGGTATTTTTATTTCAATCACCAAATGTGATTTAAAAAAGATTTGAGAAAAATAGCGTATTTTTATACCCTTCTATCTTATCTATTTCAATGTTCTCATTTCCGTCTGTATTTTTAAGTATTCTTTTGTTAGTGTTTTCTTTTTCTTTAGAAAAATTCCTTTAGAGCCGGGCGTGGTGGCGCACACTTGTAATCCCAGCATTCCGGAGGCTGAGACTGGAGGATCTGGGTGCGCGGCCAGCCTCAGCTACCTAGTGAGGCACTCCGCAACTTAGTGAGACTCGGTTTCAAAATAAAGAATAAAAAATAGGGCTGGGGGTGTAGCTCGTGGTAGAATGCCCCTGAGTTCAATCCCCAGTACCACAAAAAAAAAAAAAAAAAAAAAAAAAATTCCTTTAGCTATACTTCAAAGATAGGTTTGCTAGTGATTCTTACATTCAATATTCTTCCATCATAATTTTAACAGATTCATGACTGACATTTCTTTTCCTTCAGGACTTGAAAATGGCATGCTTGTTCCTTCTGTTCTCCTTGGTTTCAGATGAGAAGCCCATTGTCATGTGAATTGTTCTCTAAGTAACATGGTCTCTATCTAGTTTCAAGATTTGTTTCTTTGTAATTAGAAATTTAGGATGTGTCTGGGGAAGATTTATTTGGGTACGTTTTCCTTGTTATTAACTCAGATTCTTGAATTTTTAAGTATATGAATGTCTTTCCTCTTATTTGAGAGTTTTCACTCAGTATTTTCTTACTAGTGTCTCTTTTTCATTCCTTTAATTCCAATATTATTAAGGGTAGCACTTTTGTAATTGCTTCTCAGGTCAATAACCTGTGCTTCTCAGGTCAATAACAGGTCTGTGCTTTTTTTCTGTCCACCTATTTTCTCTCTAATGTTCAAATTAGGTAAATTCAGTTGCTATGTTTACTGATTGTCAAACTCATTGATTCTATTCTCTATCGTCTCATCTTTGGTGTACTACTGAACTTATCCAGCGAGCCTGCTTCCATTACTATATTTTTCAAGTTTGTAACTACCATATTTGTAGTTGGTTTATTGTATAATTTTCATATCTTTGATAAGATTTTCTGGTTTTACATTTGTTTCAACAGTGCTTGTAACTGTTTATTGAAGCATTTTGTTTCAATAATCTTTGTTACCTAATTCAAACAAGTGATTCACTTTGATATAATCTTGGTATGGATGTATGATGACTCTTTCAACTGTTTTCGATATTATGTTATGGCTGGCTCCTATTTATTTATTTATTTTTGGGAGGGAGCTGCTATTAAATTATATACAGCGGATATGTGAGTAAGTAATGTCAGCCTCTCACCTGGGTCAAGCCAACTTCATTTCTGGTACAACACTTACTCATTCCTATATTGTGCTTTTTGAAGATGGTCAGGTTGTCTACTCCGATGTCAACTGTCACCACCCTCCTTTAAAATAGAGCCTCAAAGGATGGCTGGGCATTTTATCATTGGTAATATAACACAATATTCCTCAGCTCCCTCAATAGCTGAGGGAGCAACATAGTACTATCCAATGCTGTTTAAATAGAAGCACTTGCTAAGTGTTCCTTGAAATTTCTTGGAAAGATAAAGGCACACCACAATTCTTCCCAGTATTCTTGTGCCTGCTGCTCTAGCCTGGATGGTTAGAACTTCACCAGCCTTTTGTGGTTCTCATAAAACAAGTCAATTTTTAAGGATGGCAGCACTGGAAGGTAGGAACACGAGTCCCTGATGATGTTGGCTCATCACTTTGGTTAGAAAGAAATAAATTTATAAAAGTGTCATGCTTTTAAAACCTGTCTGCAAATGCTTTGGATTTAGTGACTCATGTCTTTGAAATAGATTATGGTAGAAATAATGCTATGTGACTTCTGAGGATAGGTAATAAAAAGAAGTTCCCACGTGACTCTGTCTCTTTTTTTCTCTCCCTCAGATTGTCTGATCTGTAAAAGCAAGCCACCATGCTGTAAGGACACTCAAGAGACATAAATAAAAAAGAACTAGGGCTCCTTTACAAACAGCCAGTACCAATTTGTCAGGCATAGAAGCGGATCCCCTCACCCTCCAGCCCAGTTAAGAGTTTACATAACTCTATCTCTGTCCAAGATTTTTTAGTGCAACCATAATGAGTGGCTCTAAGAACTAATTCACTAATCAACTTCTTCTGAATTAATGACCCACAGAAACTATGAGTAGTAGTAAATAATTTAATGTTTTAAACCACAAATTTGGAGACAATTTGTTAGGTAGCAATAGATAAATAATACAAAGTCTAACTAGTTAAGTCAATGTGGTGTGTGTGTGTGTGTGTGTGTGTGTGTGTGTGTGTGTGTGTGTGTGTTATAATAGGCATCTTAACCTAACCTGTATTAATGGACTTAATCTGAGGAGGGATGAATCCATACAAGGAGTAAAGGGAGGCACCTGGGCTTCAAAAATAGTGAGCTAAGGCTTGAGAGCCACCCTGGCTATGGCACCTCTTTCAGTGTCCATCTACATGTTGACCTAATTTTCTCTGACTATAGACAATATCTTACATATAGTGGGACAATCAATAGCTCTCATACAGTGTATCCATTCTCAAAGACAAACTAAATTCTATCTATAAAAACAGTAATGTCACAGATTCTACTGGTTAGGTAAGGACAAAAAGTTCTCAAGGTAGTTGAGGAGAGTGAGAATAGAAATTTTCTGTAAAATAAGAGTAGATGGAGAAATGTGTGAGACACATCATGTAAATTCTTTACACTTGCTTTTTTACCCAAACTTAAAGAAGGATTCCGTAGGGAATTCTTACTCATAAACTACCTCTTGCTTAATACAACATATTTTTTTTCAGATTCCAGGGTAATGATTAAGCAATTAAGCAATTTTTTTTTTTTTTTTTTTTTTGGTGATATTGAGGATGGAAACCAAGGACATTCTACTTCAGAGATATATTCCCAGGCCTATTTTATTTCTTTTCTTTTTTAATTTTGAAGCAAGGTCTCATTAACTTGCTGAGAGCCTTGCTAGGTTTCTAAGGTTGGCTTCAGACCTGCGATCTTCTTGTCTCGGCCTTCCAAGTACTGGGATTATAGGCCTAGCTTTAACGGATTTTTAAGTCACAGAAAAAGAAAGGGATGTATAGTCAAGCTAAATGCCACTTCTAAGAAGCCTTTCTTGATTCATTTGATCTAGACTGAGTACCCTTTGTCCTCTCTATAGTTCTCCATGCATTTCCATCTTCTGGTGCTTATTAACAGTACAATAGAAATGTATTTACTCGTGTTACCACTATACCCCATTCCTGGTAGAGTGCAGATTGTTTCCTGATCTCTGTACACCTTGGGCACTAAGTAGGTGCTTACATAAAAAGTGGGAAAATTGTGAGTGGAGATGAGATAGACTGATTTAAAATGTGCACATACATTGAACATACATAGTTTTCTTTTTGATCATTTCTACCTCTGCCCTACTTTTGTATTTAATATTTAGAGACATGAAAAAGCCCATCTGTGGTCACTTTCTTAAGTATCAAAGAGCAGAATACAGAAAAGTGAGATTTAAAAGAACTCATAAAATCAGTTTTAGAGACTAAGCTTTCCCAAACACTGATCAACCCAAGACTACTACAGTGTAGATCCTATCACTCTAGTCTCTAGTCAACCTTCTTTGTGAGAAAAAGTACATTCTGAGTTTTGCATGCTGAATGGCATTATTAACATGTCCTAGTTGACTGACTCGTAGAGACTAACTTCAAGGAGGCTGTATGAGCACGATTCTGGTTTCTGGCTTAGATAGGTAGAACTTGTAGGAAAGTTCCTCAAAGGGAACCTTTGTTTATGGTATTAAAAGATACCATAAGACATGGTAAATACTCTCCACAATTAGCATGATGAAAGTCGGGCGTGGTGGTGCACACTTGTAATCCCAGCATTTAGGAGGCTGAGACTGGAGGATCCGGGTTTGTGGCCAGCCTCAGCTACCTAGTGAGGCCCTCCACAACTTAGTGAGACCTGGTTTCAAAATAAAGAATAAAAAATAGGAAATAGGGCTGGGGTATAGCTAGAAGGTAGAATGTCCCTGAGTTCAATCCCCAGTACCACACACACACACACACACACACACACACACACACACACAAAATTAGCATGATGATCAAAATACTACCATGGAAAATGTAGTCAGAATGATGATTTGACACATTTTTGGTCATTTCATGGGGTCAGAGAGTAGTTGGAGGAATACTGGGCTATGAAACTCTGGTATATGCACACAGTAGAATTTTACTCAGTCATAAAGAAGAAAAAATTATGTCATTTTCAGGAAAATGAATGGAACTAGAGAATACTATGCCAAGTGATATTGACCAATCTCAGAAAGTGAATGGTTGTGTATTTTTCTATTATGTGGAAGCTAGAGAGACACTGAGAAACAAGAGACTTTAAATAAATGTGGAGAGGTACCAATAGAAGTGGAAGGGGATTTGAGGAGGGGAATGGCTGAGGAGGGAGGACACTTGTTGAAGGAAACAGTTCAAACAACCTTATGTATATTCATGAAGCTGTCAATACCAATTTTAATATTATGAATAGAAAGTAGGAGCAAATAGGGCAGGATTAAGAGTTAAATGTACTGGGTGCTGTGCGCATGTGCATGTATGTTTATATCACATTTAACCTCAGTTTGATGTATGGTCACAATGCACCAATAAAAGTAAATTATAAAAAAAAATATTTGTAGGAGGCTGAGACAGGAAGATTGCAGATTTGAAGACAGCCTCAGCAAGTAGTGAGACTGTCATCTACTAGTGAAATGCTGTTTCAAATAAACAATTAAACAGGATGGTGTATGTAGCTCAGAGGTAAAATGCCTTTGGGTTCAATCCCCAGTACCACTCACACACACACACACACACAAGGTAGAGAAAAATGTGATTCATATAAATGGATCTCTACACATGTATTTTCTAATATAGAATTTCTAAACCTGTATACATTTTAATCTTTCTAGGCCTCTATTGAAATTATTTAAGCCCCATAGTAGTGTGTCCATAAACTTTACTCCTCACCTATTAGAATTTCTTTAGTGACAGTGACACATTATCTATGTGCAAGTATCTATCTGTGAAAACATATGAATATATTCAATATTCATATTCATATTCATATTGATTTTCTTAGTCAAAGAAATTCATTTTGATACCTATCCAGAAATAATTTTTGAATGCTAAAATGACAGGTCATTTAATACTATTTATGATAATTACTTGATTCCGGTTACTATCAATTGGTAAGATATGCCTTCAATTTAGTGTGACATTTCTAAAAAATAGAATTCCTCCTAATATTATAGGAGACTTTGTTCTTTATTCAAATTGTGAGCTGTATATTTCCCCTAAAAAATATAAAAGTGAGAGTTGAAAAGGAATGTATCACAAAGTCTAGAAAATACTTAGACTCTTGAAGTATAGGCTGCATAGAGATAGACGAAAACAATTCCAGACTCATTATTTAATAGATGAAAAAGCTGAAGTTCAGAGAGTAAATGTTACCCTCAACTATAAAGTTCATTAGTAAGAGAATTCCTCAGATGTTATATTCTTCCTAACCATGGCTTATGAAAATAAGCATAGATAGACGTCTGATTAAACATGGTGAGTCGAATATATGCATTTATCTCTGGTTCTTAGGAAACCTAAAAAATGATAATAAAGGGAAGCTGGGTGTGGTGGCAGAAGCCACCACAATACTTGGGAGGCTGAGCTACAAGGATTGCAGGTTTTAGGATAGCCTCAGCAACATAAGGAGACTCTCATCAACCTACTTAGACCCCCTGCTTCAAAATAAATAAATAAAATAAAATAAAAGGGCTGGAAATGTAGCTAGGAGGTAGAATGTCCCTGAGTTAAGTCCTTAGTAACACATACACACACACACACACACACACACACACACACACACACACACACACACACTGATATGGACAACTTGGGAGCCTGAGACTGGAGGATCACAGGTTCAATGCCAGCCTCCAATGCCAGCCTCAGCAACTTATGGGGACCCTCAGCACTTTAATAAGACCCTGTTTCAAAATAAAAATAAAATGTTCTGGGGATGTAGATCAGAGATAGAATGACCCTGGGCTCAATCCCCAGGACAAAAAAAAAAAAAAAAAAAAAAAAAAAAAAAAAAAAAAAAAAAAAAAAAAAAAAAAAAAAAAAAAAAAAAAAGTAAAAGAAAAACAAAAAGAACAAGAAAAGAGCTGACAAAACTATAGAAGTCAACACAATTTATGAATCAATTAAATGGTGAGGGTCTTTTGATTTCATAGTCTATGGATGACCCATTACATGGAGCAGGATGTTTGACTATAAATAACGATTCTGTAAAAGCAATCTTATTCTCAGCTGTGTGTGCTTATGTGTGAAAGTCAACACCTACTTGAGCCTTGTTTCCTTGTTATAACTAGAGAATTAGACTAAGTATTTTCAATAAGAAAAAGATACTTCTGTCACAGCATCACAATGTCACATACACTCATACACATCCAGACACAAATTTCATAAGATAATACATTTCTTTTACTACAATATTCTTACTACCTTGGCATTTTGAATATTATTTATATTCTGAACATCCATCCAGGGTGATCTGATTTGACTTGGAAATCTGCCATATTATCTTTGGGGCTTTTTCCTGGAGATGTGTATATTCTGATGGGAAAGCTTTCCTAGGATGCATAGAAGTGAAAGGCTCATTTCTAGAGTGAAAGAAAGCACGTTGGAGTAAAGGGGACTGTGGTGGACAAAGGGGTCTTAGTTAATTATGCATATGTTTGCTCAGTCCCCCTGTTGCGGGGTGTAATCATTTATTCCTCTATCCTCAATGATCATTACCCAGAGATTGTGTGTTTGATCCTGTCTAGAAAAACAAATTACCATCTCTTGAAGGTTTAAGAAAAAAGCAGTTGAAGTAGGGAAAAGAGTATAAGGACTGACTGATTGCTTCTTAACTGGCATGTCAGCCAGTCCTCTTTATTTCAACCTTCTCTTCACCTACACACGACATACCTGAATGCCACTAATTTTGGAGCCTCTTGGGAATCCTGCCTTGTTACAATGGCTCATTTGCTTTCTCCTTTGCCTACCTGGGATCCTGTGTTCTTGGGTCCACAATTAGTTTCCTGGACCATGTAGGTTCCACAGTCAACATTCTCTAGCTCATTCATCTTCTCTGATCGTTTCTTGTTGGTTTATGCATATTTAAAAATCCCCGTATCATTATTTTGGTGGGATTTTGGGAGACAGTTAAAGTTAGCATGTAAACCAGGCATAGTGAGCAGGTCTATAACCCCATTACTTAAGAGTCAGAGACAGGGGGATTGCAGGTTCGAGGGCAGCTACAGCAATTTAGGGAGACCCTCAGCAACTTACTAACACCCTGTATCAAAATAAAAAATAAAATAGGGCTGAGATATAGCTCAAAGGTAGAATTCCCGTGAGTTCAATCCTCAGTATCGAAAAAATGAAGAGAAAAAATTAGAGATATTTCAGTGTGAAATTATTTTAATAAAATATTTGGAAAGTCTTGAGTTTGGATCTCATCTCTGTTTACATGTTAGTTTCAAACCTATTTATTAACTTATAAGGGGAACGTGATTTAAAATACTTTAAACCTAATTATAAAATTGTTGATGTTCAAGTTGTCCACATTGAAAGTGAGACCTCATTTGAGCTTTAAAAATTCAGATAAACTTGCAAAGACTGAACGTGGGAAACAGAGAAGGCCAGTCTTGTTCTTTGAGGCCGAGTGAGTAGAATGGCCCGCTGTTAAGCATACCTTTCTCACTTTGAAACACGACAGCATATATTATTAGATATTTCATAGGTACAATGAGTCTTCTTAAAACACTTAACGGAAGATCCTTTATTATGAGGAGAAATTATACCTTTCAAAATCTGTTGTAAAATGCCTCTTACTGCAGGCAAAAAGAAGTCATATTGAGAATTTGAATATTAATAATTAAAATTGCAGAGCATTACAACTAAAAGGTAAGAAAATACAAATATTCTACCATGTATGATCCCTGGGGAACTATGATTCACTGTTCTTACTTTCTGGTAAGCTTTGTTACAGTTTTGTAAGTATCACCAATAAATTTCTTACTCTTTGTCATACTGTTGTTTTATATTTCTTTTACATACTTGTTTAGATGGCAATTAACTCAAAGTATTTCTTTGGATTCACAAATTTTGATTAAAATAACTCATTAAATTAAAGTAAAACAACAAGCCAGGCATGGTGGCGCATGCTTGTAGTCCCAGCATTTGGGAGGCTCAGCTACCTAGTGAGGCATTCCACAACTTAGTGAGACCCTGTTTCAAAAATAAAGAATAAAAAATAGGCCTGAGGATGTAGCTTGGAGGTAGACTGCCCCAAGTTCAATCCCCAGTACTGCAAAAAAAAAAAAAAAAAAAGAAAAAGAAAAAAAATTAAAAAATTAAAGTAAAACAAAAGAAGGATACATTTGCTTCAAATGATAAAAGGAATAGAAGAACAGTGGATAGTGAATTTAAAACACACATATATTTTATTTCCAAATATACATTACATAAAAATTCATAATAAGTGAATAAAATGCAGAACATTTCACACCTTCAAATATTAAGGTAAGTATAATTTAAACAGTTGGTAGATTCTGATTAAAATAGAAGGGTTGAGTAGGAGTTTGGTAGGAGTTCAGAGTTTTGTGCTTTTGAATCAGGAAAGAGCATGTGTCTTTCATCACCACAATATTACTGTTTACCGTTAAATATATTCGTTTAACATAATATTTATCAGTAGGGAAAGACATTAAACATACTTACTGTTGCTACAAATGTTTAAAGACAATTATATTTGTTTTGTTGTTGTTGTTTCCAAATCAACCATGCCTCTAACATTTTAGAGAGATCTGGAACAAGAGTACAAATGCAGAACCAGGCACGATGGCGCACACCTATAATTCCAATACTTAGGAAGTTGAAAGGAATATTGCAGGTTTGAGGCCAGCCTCAGCAACTTAGCTAGACCCTGTTTCAAAATAAAAAAATGAAAAGCATTAGGGGTGTAGCTCAAAGGCAGAATGCCCCTGGGTTCAATCCTTAGTAGGAATACATACATAAACAAATAAATTATAAAATTAAAATAAAGTATAAATGGAGGTTCATCTGTCAAATATCTAAACATTGTAAAGATATTAAATTAAGCCCGCCAGGTTCTGCATACTTAGCCAGAGCCTCTACCATAATCTTTTTTCTGGGCACTATCCTCATGATCCTCTAGACTGAGTGGAGGGAGCACAATCCTGGACCTCCCCCCACCACCACCACCTAAGTAGGGCACCGCATGCAGCAGAGGCACTGGGCCCAGACACAGGATTCCAGACACTCCTGGCCTGCCTGAATGGGGATGACAACTGAGCCTGCCAGTGGCAAATTAAGAAATCAAGACTTACTTGTATTATTCGATGTTAAGATTGTAACCATTAAAAGAATGACAAAAAAAAAAGGATATTCACCCAATATGCATTGTAAAAATTGTCATAAACAAAGATTATATGTCAGTTTAAGGAGTGTTAATGATATTCCATGTGGATTTAACAATCATCTACATAAACAAAAGTTAGATTTGAAATTTTTGAGATGCTGCTTATTTCTCTTTTATTTCTCTTCTAAGTTATTACTTAAGCATCCCTTCCCACCATCACCAGTAATTGGCTTTCTACCTGGACCCTCAGTTTTCTTTTAAGGTATCCTCTTCACCACCTTAAGAACTTCTGGCACAATAGCTTTTAAGAGGGCCTTAATATCACCTTGGACAGAGAACTGGAATCAGAGTTTGAAGGAAGACATGGAGGTATAGTCTTTAGTTTTGCTAAGGAGGCTGCCCGATTGCAGTTGATAGTTACTTCCTTTTGTGAACTAGGAGTAACTAGCTTTTCAAACCTCTGAGGCTCTAGGTATTACTGGAATTTCAGTAAAATTAGATTGCTGAATAAGGTCAGCAAAGCTGGAGAACTATGAAATCTTTAGAAATGAGCAAAAAGAGATGTCAAAAGAAGAGAACTACAACTGTGCTGATGCTTTTTAGTTGATGTTGTCCTACTTGTCTATTTTTGGTTTTATTGTTTGTGCTTTTGGTGTCATGTCAAGAAATCGTTGCCAAGACTAAAGTCAGGAAGCTCTTTCTCTACATTTTCTTTTAGGTGTTTGGTAATTCTAAGTGTTTTTCTTTATCCACATTTTAGTCTTGAATCTAATTTGATGTGATTTTTGTGCATGATATAAGGTATGCATTCAATTCCATTTGTGTGTGTGTGTGTGTGTTTGTGTGTGTGTGTGTGTGTTCAATTTTTTCAATAACATTTGTTGACAAGACTGTTTTTTCCCCATTGTGTATTCAGAAATACTTGTCAAAAATCATTTGACAGTGCTGGGCATTGGAGCACATGGCATATGTCTGTAATTCCAGTACTAGGGAGGCTGGGCTGAACAGGAGGATAATATGTTGAAGGACAGCCTCAACAAGAAGGCAAGACTCTCAGCTAATACATGATACCCTGTCCCCCGCCCCCCCAAAAAAGAAAGGGTGTAGCTTGGAAGTAGAATGTCCTGGGTTAAATCCCCAGTACACACACACACACACACATACACACGCAAACACACACACACACACACACACACACACACACACACACACACACACACACGCAAACAGGTTTTTTATGGATATTTTGTTCCATTGGTCAAACTTTTACAGAGAATAAAATAAAGAAAATAATTAAAAGGCAAATGGCAATCTAAAGAACATACAAACCACACATGTGGCCAGGAGTTAATTTCTGAAGTGCTATGGGACTTCTATACCTCAACAAGAAAAAGAAAATCTAAATAACCCAGTTAAAAACAGGCAAAAGACTTGAACAAATATTTCCCCTAAGAAGATGCATAGATAGAAAATAAGTATAAGAAAAGTTGTAAAGCATCCCTCATTATTAGACAGATGCAGATGAAAATAAAACATCATCTCATTCTTATCTGGATGCTTATTATATAATAAAAAAGGAATTGATGAGAATGTAGAGAAATTGGAACACTTGTACAGTATTAGTAGGAATGTAAGATGATTCTTCAGTTATGGAAAGTGGAATGGAGATTCCTCAGAAATTAAAAATAGAACAACCATATGACCTAGCAATCCTATTTCTCAATATACATCTCAAATAATTGATATTAGTATACTGAAAAATATCTTCACTCCCATAGTCAGAACAGCATTATTCACAACAGCCAGAAATAGAAATAAACTATTGATCATTGGCTGATGAATGGATAATAAAGAAAATGAGGTACATACATAGGATAAAATAATCTACAGCCTTAAAAAGGAAGGCAACTGCTATTTGAAATGAATCTAGAGAAGCTTAAAATATAAGAGCTGTTTCCAGTGCCTGCGAGATGGAGGAATGTGAAATTGTTTAATAGCTATTAAAAAATGAATATCCATTGTTTTCTTTCATAGTTACTTATCCCTGGTAAGATTGAAAAGGTTCAGGCTTTTCTAGAATTATTAATAATTATGTGTAACAATCTATTTTTACATCAACCACATCTCGCACTGACCTGAGCTACCTGATAAATATTTCATTGATTAGAGATTTTATTATCATAGCATATTAAGTAATTCCTGAAGTTCTTATAAGATTATTTAATTCCCCTGGATAGAAAATTTAAACAATGCTATGACCTTTGCATGTGTCTATTTGCTAGAGACACGATGAAGTTTAATCTTTAACTAACCTTTAACTATCATTAAAAGACACAGAACTAATATAAATAGATTATTTTATCTTCAATATTTTTGACATATTGTGCCATTTATGTACACTCGAAACTAAAGGTTATGAATATTTGAGAAATTACATTTTTTTGCATCTCATATATATGCATATATATATGTATATAATTTTCAGGAAAAAATACCCACTTAGATTAAAATTATTCCTTTAAAATTAATCTAACAAAAATATTGGGAGCATAGACTGAAAACTAAATACTACCTATAACAACAAAAAGCATACCAGAAAATATTTAGAAATTTCCTTTGTTCAGTGTTCTGAAGGCATTGTCTTCTTATTTACTAAATCATTCATGTAATACTCTGGTTATTCCTTATTATTTTCATAAAAATTTTTGAGAGTAAACTATAGTGGAGAAAAGTAACACATTATTCAAATAATCTAAATGTTCATTGGAATTAATATGGTCAACCTGATTATCTTAGGAAATAAACAATTAATAAAAGAAGCACCTTCACTGTAACCTATGCATTTTTAAATGAAAGCTACAATCAGAACGACACCTCTTAAATTAAAAATAACGGATAGATTAGAAGGCAATAGAAATTCTGCAAGAATATCATTAGCTTTTCAGAAGATTCTATTTTAACATTCCCAGTAGACCATCTGATTTATCATTTAAAAGATCTAATCAGTGTTGCTAAAAATATTCTGGAGGAATTTCCTTCATACATTGATTATCACATAAACTTATGACATTTCATAGATGCATTTCTAGACTCACTGGAATACTATCTATCCTATGCTGGCAACAACAAAACTTCATCAAAGAACCGAGCCCCCCATTTTAAGTCCTAAAACATAATGATGCCTTAAAAATTTCAATATAAATCATGACATATCCGTGATTAGCCCTTCCTCCATCTCTTCCTCACACTATTTCAGTTATTGCTCCATGCTTGTAAATTTATTCTCAAATTCTTCCCTTTACTCAACTCATTATGAATTGGTTACAATCGTATCAGTTTGCTAAAAATAGTAGCCTAGATTTTTCATTGTTTAACAATATTCATAAACCACATTTCTTTAGCATTTGATAAAATAGAAAATACTTATTCCTGGCCCATGTAAAACCCACCCATTCTATATCTTCTCCATTTTTTGCTGAATACTCTCTTTTGCTGGCCCCTTCACTTGTTCCTACATACTGCTTCTTTTTAAATTTCTCCCATAGATACTATTCTTTTTCTTTTTCTACATAGATGGACATCCATTTCTTATTGGAGCATGGATATATTCACTGATATTTTTCCATATGAATAACAAACATCTATTTTACATATGAAACAATCTATATTAAATTGAAATTATTCATTTTTTGTTTTGTTTTGTGTTTTGTTTTTTGAAGTACTGGGGATGGAACCCAGGGGCATTCTACCTCCGAGCTATACCCCCAACCCTAATTTTTATTCTTTATTTTGAAACAGTCTTAGTAAGTTGCAGACGGCCTCACTAAGTAGTAGCTGGTCTCACTAAGTAGTAGCTGGCCTTGAATCTGTGACCCTCCTGTCTCAGCCTCCCAAGTACTGGAATTACAAGTGTGAGTTGCCACGCCTGGCTAAATCATTAGGTTTTACTTCAAAATTTTCTTCAATATTTTTCTTAAATTAAGAGCCTTTAAAGGAGATTTAGACTTACAAACATTGAACCAAAAATACAAAATGGACTCATTATCTCTAAACTCTTGTCATTTTTCCCATTATTAACATTTTTCATTGGTTTGGAACATTTGTTAGAGTCAAAAAGCTAATATTATTATATAATTATCAACTAAAGGCCATAGTTTACATTAAGGTTCACTCTGTTGTACCTTCTGTGGGTCTTGACAAATATATAATAATATATATCCTCCATAAAATCTTATACAAGATGGTTTCACCCTCCAAAAATTCCCCATGCTTCCATTTTCCTTTCCCTCCTCCCTTCCCTTTGAAACTCTGACAACTGTTGATCTTTTGTCTGTCACCATAGTTTTACCTTTCTGGGATATTACATAGTTGAAATCATGTAGTCTATTGATTTTTCCGGTTGCCTTTTTTCATTTAGTAATACGAATTTAAGACTCATGTTTTCTTGTGACTTGACAGCTCATTTCTCTTTACAGCAGAAAAATATTCTATTATATGGATAAACCATAGTTTATTTATCTATTTACCTTTTCAAGGACCTCTTGGTTATCTCCAGGCTGAACAATTATGAATAATGCTGCTATAAATATTTGAGTGAAGGGATTTTTTGTGGATATTTGTCAATTCATTTGAGTCAGCAACAAGGATTGAGATTTCTGTACTGTATAGTAAGAGACTGTTTATCTTTTCAGGAAGCTATTGACTGTCTAAGTGGCTATACCTTTTGTCAATCCATTTGACAATCTCATCATGAATGGGAGTTGCTGTTGCTGCCCATCCTCACCATCAAAAAGCATCCTCATCATCTAAAAGCACAGAATAATACAATATCATAAAGAGAAAATTACATACAGCCCCAGACCAGCGAGAACTGCAACATCTGCAGTAGAGGTAGAAGGTCCGCCAACAGCCCCTCTGGAGTCCTGATCCCAAGCAGCGCGTCCACTCCACTGGTGAGATGTCAGAGGGAGGCTTCAGTACTTGGTACCTCTCCCTTTTTGGAGGCCTGCTGCCTGAACTTTGTGGGAACTCACTAGGGTAAGACTTTTGGCAATGGGTTCAAGGTGGCCACATGTCCCATTAAGCCAATTTTTCCTGGCACCTTCACCTCTAAAGTCTCATAAGTAAAGTACTACATCAAAGAGTACAATTACCGCTTTATTCCTGGGAAACAAAAGGCTAAGAAAAACAAGGTGAGACGATTAAGGAAAAGGGGAGAGAGGTCAAAGGGAAAATATATCTCTATAAGTAAGTACTGCGGTTGGTGATGCGTCTGTTCAAAAATTTTGTGGGCTTTTTTTTGTTGTTGTTGAGTTTTAAAATTCTTACGAATTTTTTATAACAAACACTTACTAAATATTTATTTTTAAAATATCTTCTCCTCATCTCTGCCTTGTGTTTTTATTCTACTAACAGTGTATTTGGCATTAGATTTTAATAACATTCAATTTATTATTTTTTTCCATAAATGATGCTTTTGCATTATATCAAATAACTCATTGCCAAGTTCAGGACTATATGTACTTTCTCTTTTAGTATCTTCTAGGAGTCCTATAGTTGTGTGTTTTAGATTAACATCTAGAATCCATCCTGACTTCCATTGCTATGAGCAGTATTAAGTTCTGTGTCTAGCTAGATTCAAGTTCTTATTTGTGACTATCTGGTTGTTCCAGCATCATTTAATGAGAAGATAGCTGCTCATCTATATCCCTTTGCTCATTTGTCACAAGCCAGTTGAGTATATTTGTTTGTCTATTCCTGAATTGTCTACTTGGTCCCATTGACCTAATTGCCTATTCTTCCATCAATACCACCCTGTAATTACCACTGTAGATGTAGAGTACACACAGACGTCTGGTAATGTTAATCATCTGACTTTGTTCTCTTCCTTCAATAATGTGTGGACTATTGTTGGCCTTTTACCCTCTGGTGTTTATTTTTAAATCTTAACAAACATGACATCAAACTTCATCCATACTTAAATTTTGAATCCACCACTCTTGCCGTCGCTTTGTTAGGAATGTTATGACCACAGTTGTCTCTTCCTCTAAAATCATATCCCCTTCCCTCAAAACAATCCCCTATTATAAGTTTTGTAATAATAGATTAGTTTGTTTTTTCTTGAACTTCATGCAAATTATTTCATTCACTTAGGTACAATTTTGTGTCTGTTTTTTTTCTCAGCATGTTTTTGAGATTCATTCATATTGTTGTTTTTAAAAGTAGGTTCATAATTTACTACTTTTGTATTGCTGAGTAGTATTCCACTCTGTGTACATATTTCAAATTTCTTACCTACCCTGCTGTTCTTGAACATTTGGGTTGTATCCAATTTGGGGTTATTATGAATTTATGAATAATGTTGATCTTAATATTCTTGTGAAATTGTCTTTTTAAAAATATATGCATATATATATATTTTTTTTTTTTTCAGTACTGGAGATTGAATTCAGGGGCATTCTACCTCCGAGCTACACCCTCAGCCCTATTTTTTTATTCTTTATTTTGAAACAGGTTCTCACTAAGTTGCGGAGGGCCTCACTATGTAGCTGAGGCTGGCCACGAACCCGGATCCTCCAGTCTCAGCCTCCCAAATGCTGGGATTACAACCATGTGCCACCACGCCCGGCTAGTATGCTTATATTTATCTTGGGTAAATATCTAGGAGTGAAATTCTGGGTTGTAGGACATATTTATTTGCTTAATATTTTAAAAAGTGGTCAAACACTTTTCCAAGGCAAGAGTTCCTTTTCCAGTCTCGGAAGTGTGTGAGCGTACCGTGGCTCTCATACCCTTGCTACCTTTTCCTGTCATTAGTCCTTTAGTTTTTGACATCTACTAGGTGTTTCATGGGATCTCACTGTGGTTGTCAGAATGACAATATGAAAATTAAATTAGGACATCCCATTCCCTCTTGGAACACTTCCAGTGACTTGCTAGTTTCCTGTTGCTTTGCAAAATCAAGTCCCTAGTCCCTGTTCCTCTACATCAGACAAAGGTCTTTTCCAGCACCGCCCCCCCAATAGAGTGTGTCCTTTGTCCATACTTCCAGTCTTCTCTGTGTCTGTTTCTTCAATCCCACTCTTGTTCTGTCTCCTATTCATGGATTAAAGTTTCCCAAATACTGTGTCCTTTCATATTTCTGTGTTTTCTTGCATACTGATACCATTTATTTAATTATTTATTTTTCTGTTGCTGGGGATTGAATCCAGTGGCACTCTACCTCCAAGCTATACATCCAGCCTTATTTTTTTTTTATTTGGAAACAGAAACAGGGTCTAGCTAAATCGTGAGTCTGACCTCAAACTTGTGGTCCTGCTGTCTCAGGCTCTTAGGTACTGGGATTACAGACATGTGCAGCTGTGCGTCATGACATTTCTCTCTTAGAGAAGTGTATCTGTGAGTGAAACTCTCATATAACTGTTCAACTAAACTTAGCAGGTGCTCTGGGAATGTGGCCTCTGGAAGCTATGTTATAATTATGAACTGAAGCATAGAAAGCCAATGTCCTGTGTGAGTCTAGCCCACCACCCTCTCCTGCAAAAATTCTCTATCCACAGGGATGAGGTTCCAACTGGAGATTTATAAGACATATTTTGGCTCTGGTTCATCTTTGACTGGAACCCTGACTCCAGCTGAAACAATTGGATTCCTTCCCACAGAAATTGGAAATGGCACTGAGAAATTTCTACCAGTCTGGGCTCAACATCAAAATGGGACCATAAATGCAGAGTTTGATTCTGAGAATGCCAGTTCTATAAAAGTAGGTCATGAGAGAAACAAAGAACCAATGAAATAGATATACAAATTCTTACTCTGCTCTATTTTTGCCATGGCGTCGATTTCCCTGCAATATAACATATCTTAGTGAATATATGCATAGTGCTTATTGTGTGTCTCCTATAAACAATAAGGATAGAAACTGGGTTCCATTTTTTCAGAATTTTTCCCCCATTGATATGTATCAAGTGATAAGAATAGTGCCTGGCACAAGGAAGGTAACCAATGAATAATTTCTAAATAAATGAATAAATACTAGTTTCAAATTGAGTTCATTTCAGAAGAACAGATTTATTCTATGAGATATGATTTTTGCACAATCTAAATGGTTTACAAAATTTGGGTCTTAGAGTTTTACAATCTAAAAAGTTCATAAACATTTGGGCCTAAAGAGTTTCAGAAAAGGAAACAATTCTGATGAGGAATTCAGTGCAGCAATAGATAAGTTTAGAATTGATTTGAAATGTCAAGAAGTCAAATAGATTCCAAGTTCAGGTATTCAAAATTATAATAAAAAATGAAAAATAAAAATGCTAAGTAAAAAATCACAATTTTTTTTAGATAGTAAATTACTCTTTATAGGTATGTATTGAGTAGCAGAAAAGAGAATATCCTTAGATGGTATC
This sequence comes from Graphiurus murinus, assembly GCA_004027655.1. Taxonomy (NCBI): domain Eukaryota; kingdom Metazoa; phylum Chordata; class Mammalia; order Rodentia; family Gliridae; genus Graphiurus; species Graphiurus murinus. The sequence continues at coordinate 22,518 of PVLC010009981.1, forward strand.
AAAAAACAAGTCAATATTTGCCAATAGTTGCTATGTTTCTTGGGTGTTATTTAATTTAAAAGTGATATTTACTAGAGGGAGCACAGAGACCACATTAGTTGGAACATCAAACCCATAACTCTTCCTTTAAGTGTGTCTGTAATTTGTGATACACTGACTCTGCATGTTTTTTGGAACTAATCAGAGTAACAACCACTCCCTAAATTAATAAGTAAATACGTAAATCAAATAATCAATCAATAAGCAAACAATTTACCATATATTTAGCATAATCATCATCTTGACTAAGTATAACAACTTAATCTCAAATTCTTGCTAGGAGATCTCTAAGTATTAAAAGGAAGAGTATATCTTTGAGCATGTAAATCAATTAGTATCATGCATGTCTGCTACTGAACAGTTCTGAGAATCTGGATAAGTCACTCAACATCACTACCAATATCATTCAGCCGTATTTCATAGAAATGCATGTGACTTTGTTGGATTTCACAAAGAAAACTGTTACTTAGTATATTTCTTTATATCTTTTCAATGTCAGAATAAATTCTGAGTAAGCAGATGCTTTTGCCAATGACAATTTATTAGGCCAGATCAGCACAAGCTGAATGCTTTATTGCTGAATCAAAACCATCCCATCGGCAACTCTACTTAATCCTAATAAGAAACCAGTGAGGAGCTGAGCAGATTTTTTTTTTATTAACCCATTTCATAGCTGAAGTAGCTAAGGCATATAAAACTCAAGTAGCTTGCACAAATTCACAGCATATGAAGCACTCAGAAAAATAAAGCAACTGTCAAAAGAATACAACTTTTCCCCCAATGTGATTGCTTTAAAGAGCAGAAACTCAACTCCCATTGGTTCTTCCCGTTGTCAGGCTCCTTTACTTCCTCTCCTAGAGCCCATAGAGCAACTTTCCTTAAGCATATATTATATTAATTCCTTATTTAAGACTTTATCATGTTGCCATTGCAACAAGAATAAACATTGGAACTTCTAATTCCTCTGTACACAGCTCTCTGTGATGTGCCTGTCAACCTTCTCTTCCTCCATGTCATTTCCTCTCTTTCCTCATTTAGCGTCTTCTCTTCTCATTTAGCTAAACATGATCCTAATTTCTCTTCCTCCAACATGAGATGTTCCTAACAATCTCATTGCCCCTTATTCGTCTTTGTTAGAATCTTCTTTGACCAGATTTTTACATGGCTGTTCCCTTTCCAATATTTAATTATTAATTGAAGTAGCACTTCAGCATGGGGTTGCCCGTAACTCCTGGCCCAAGCAGCTCTGTCCAGGGGCTGTCTATCACTTTCTTCAGCTTTTTCATTAAATCGATCTGTACTTGAGATCATTTTATTTACTATACAACTGTTAATGTTATATATGCATCTGCCCACAGACGAAAGTAAGTGACTTAAGGGCAGAGATTCTCTCTTATTCTCTATTTCTACAATTTAGAATTCTGAGTAAGTAGTCAACAAATATAAGTGACTAATAAAGATCAAAACAAAACCAACCTACCTTAAATCTGTTCATCATTTAGGGCTTTGGATCAATCTGTGCCTTTCATTTCATCTCATTGTCCCTACTCCTCCTCACTCACCCCTGCTCTCTATGCTGTACAATTTGCCTTTTGTCCATGCTAAGCTGTGGGAACACTCTCTCCAATGGCAATGATTACATTATGCCCTTACCCCTGGCATTTCTGTGGCAGAACAATAGCAGTATACATCACCTTCCTTCACACCTCGATCCTGCCTTGGATTTTCATAATATAATGGAACAATTTCCCATCTCTTCACAATATGTCATTTCCTCTTTCCAAAGAGTCCCATGCCACTCTCTTGTGTCCAAATCTCCACAGTTTTTACAAGTACCTCTGAAGCCCAAATGTCTCTAAGCAACATTTTTAATTCTTTCTTTTATGTTCCAATTGCTCATTACACATAGATTTATCATTTTTCTTATTAATTATTTGTCTTTCTTATTACCCCCTGGAATCTGAACTGCTTGAGGGCAAGGAAAGTCTTTACTCATAGTGTATTCTTGGTGTCTAATATTTGGTTCTTAATTAAGGAATTAAATATGCTATGCATACCTTATGTAAAGCATGATGATACCATATAATAGGACAGAGACTCTCTAATAGTTTTTTATTGCATTTTACAAGCACCCAGTTTAAGACTTAGACTCAGGGTTTTTTTGTTTTGTTTTGTTTTGTTTTGTTTTTTTTTTTGGCAGTACTAGGGATTGAACCCAGGGGCATTCTATCTTTGAGTTACATCCTCAGCCCTATTTTTAGTCTTTATTTTGAAACAGGGTCTTACTCAGTTGCAGAGGGCCTCACTAAGTAGTTGAGGCTGGCCGCCAACCCAGATCCTCTAGTCTCAGCCTCCCAAGTACTGGGATTACAAGTGTGTGCCACCACGCCTGGTGAGTCTCAGTTTGTAATATTATTTAATATGAAATATATTCAATCTGGTGTGAAAAGTAAAAAGTGTCAAAGTAGTCAAAGGAAGGAGTTTCTCATAATTAGGGTTTTAATGTATTCAGTCTTCACGTCATCCATAGATAATGCTCTTTCTAGCTTGCATACATAGATACACTACTCAGAATATATTCTCGGGCCCATTTGCTAATGATATTTTAATGTGATACATTAATTTAATCAAAAAGAAAATTTTCAAAGGGGACATCTAATCAATAACAATCATCAAAACGTAGCTGTAAAAGTATGGGCAAAATTTCTTGACTCCTTGGTTAGTAGCAAGAATTTTTTGATCTATTAGAAAAGAGTACTCTTCTATGGTGAATTTTGAGTTAGAAATGGTTGCTTCCCTTGATGTAATTTGACATTATGCAGGAATTCACATGAAAAAGAGTATTGGGCAAGTTTTGAAATTCCTATGCCTTGTAGTATATTAACATAGCATTGGAAATCACTACCAGCTGCATAGAGGATGTGAAAAAATGGACTGCTTCACTTATATGCAGGGGGAAATTAAAGAAGCACAACCTTTGAAAAAGTATTGGCATTTATTACCAAGAATCTCAACATTTTTACTACTCTTTGTGACAATAATTTTGTTCCTAGAAAAGTAAATAAAGTAGCCAGAACAATAACAAAATATTATATTTAAGATATTATAGCATCGCTTATAGTTTCAATAGGTAAAATAAATATAGTTATAATAGTATAGGCAATCCTTGTGTTTCCCAAAAATGCAGGGATATATGTCAATGGACAATGAGAACAAACAATGGGGAATTATTATGGTCTTACTAAATAATTTGACTAATGGGATATTACCCAGCAATTAAAAGTGTTTCAAAGATATTAAAAGACTGTAGAGTTTATATGTAGAAAAATAAAAGAAATCATGTTCAAAAAAAAAAAAACTAAGAAATTGGATATACTGTGTAATTCCAAATTTACCAAAATTAGCATGAAGAAAAAAATCTACTGAAACAATAAAGATAATTTTAACTATAAGGATGATAGCAATATGATACCTTTTATGTTTTTAATTTCTGTAATTTAATATTTTTAATAATGAATATGTTGCTCAGTGACAGAAAGAAAAACTAACACTGTGCTTTGATTTCCATAGAAATACAGGCTCTCACTCTATCACTGGTTTCTAAGTGAATCATTAAACACACACATACACAGAAAATAGAAACAAAATCTTTTTCCCACTGCTATGTCTAAAAAAAATCTCCTAAATATTGTCTATAACTGATTTGATACTGTGAAAAGTTTATTACACAATCATATTCTTAAGAAAATGAAGAAGAAAAAAGAAAGGCTAGAAAAGTAAGAACAAGGATGACTTGTAGGAAAAGTCAACTAGGTTAGGAGAACTCAAAGGAAAAAATAAAGGAAGAAGGGAAAGAAAGAGAGAAAGAAGAGAGAGAGAGAAAGAGAAAAGAATGTCTAGATCTATTACAGAAAGAAAGTCTATACATTTCCCTTTCTAAATGTAGTTTGTAATTGCTAAGACATGTACAGTATTTGGAATTTCAAGTATCATTTAATAGGTTATAGTATGAAAGATAATAGTTTATTTCCTCCTGATGCCTTCAGTGTTTACTTCTATAGTCATTAATTTCATTTTTTTACCATTTTTAAATGCTATCATATATTTTTTCAAAACTAACAACAGAATTTTTTTGAAGGGAAGCTTTTATTAAAAATATTTTTAATTTTACATGTTAATTATTTGTAGTGTGATTTTGATATGTGTATACAATGTGAGATGTTCAATCAAGGTAACTGAATTCCATCTCCTCAAATATTTATCATTTCTTGGTGTTGGGAACTTTCTTTTTCTTTGTAGTTATTATAAAATATATAATGCAATTTTATAATCTATAGATACCCAACTGGACTATAGAACACTCAAATTTATTTCTCCTTTCTAACTGCATTTTGACAATGATATAGATACATAGATCATGATAATACAATAAAATGCATTGATAGAATTTGAACTTTCTTTTTGGGAGTGCAGTTTCCTTAAGAAATTCATGAAATTAAAATCAACTTCATTTCATCAAAAGCAAATTATGATAAACATAATTTTTGTCTGTGTGTGTGTATTTTTTGCGGGTTCCATATTACTTTAAACTTCAAAGTGATTCTAAAGCTTGAGAAACATGGTTGCTTATGGAAAAAACAAATATTCTGGAAGCTATGACACTGTGGGTGAGAAAATAGCTGGAATTTGAGTCAGAAAACCCAATTTCCAATTCTGATCCTGTAACAGTTTGGCTTCTGTGAATAAAAAGCTCATGCCAAGCACAGTGGCACATGCTTGTAATCCCAGTACTTGGGAGGCTGAGACAGTAGGATCACAGGTTCACAGCCAACTTCAGCTACTTAGTACAGACCTCTGTAACTTAATGAGACCCCATTTCAAAATAAAGAATAATAAAAAATAGGCTGGGGGTGTAGCCTTGCGTTCAATCCCCAGTAGTGAAGAAGAAGAGGCTTATAAAAATTATTGTAATTTAATTATTAAACCCAATGTCAGAATGAGTGCTTGATATCATAGCTACTGGTTACACTTAAAAAACCTTACACAGATCTTAAAAGTCTATACAATACAAATTCATCCCTAAAACTACAATGAACATATTATTATGTTTGGTATATATTCCCAAAGAAAAATTTTTGTATAGTAAGAAGAAATTATAACAATTCTTTTAATGGATTCTTATATGAGAATAATCTTATTGCTAGCATTGGATCAACAATATTTATCTTATCAGTCATACAACTTTGTAAGTAAAAGTTTGTCCAGATCTTGAAAACATTTAAATATAATATAAACCATTATTACATATTATTTTCAAATTTAAACATAGGGTCATTGCAATCAACAGTTCTGGTCCTAAAGCCATAGAATTTAGAAATAGAAAGACTTAACCATTAATATAGTTTTTTTTTTTTTTTCAGTTTTGAGAACCTCAGGAGTAAATTGATCTATTCACAGTTGCACCAGGAATAAAATTGGAGATCTGGAAATATACCTAAGTTTTCACACTAGGTCAAGGTTATTTTCTCTAGTCCTATTATGTTTGGCTGTTCTAAGTTCTTCTCTAGGTATTATTGGTAGTTTCCTCTGGAAATATAATTATATATATGATTTACAACTTTTTTCTAATTCTTAGCTTAACGTTAATCAGGATAAGTCACCTAAAACAATTTTAAAGTAAATAAATCATCCTAAGTTGAAATGGTAACACAACACCAATGAATTTGATGTGTATTGTTCATCTTTGAATTCTCTAATCCTCTTCACATGGAAAGTATTAAAATAAAATGTGTCACATTTATTTTGAAATTCTTCTTTGCTTTCCATTTTTATTTAATACCAATAGCCAGCGCAATAGATCCTCAGAACAATGTTGATTTATTCTCACACAGGCAACTTATTTCTAATTGTACTCCCTAATATTTCTAATTCTAGTTTGGTTATGTGGCAAATAATGTACCTGGTTCATCATCAAATATCATCATCATCATCCCTGAAATACAGAAAATAACATTAACATGACACAGAGAATAATAACATTTTATTTTAATGAAAGATATTTGAAGGATTTCCACTGAGGTGTCTAAAGCATATAAACTTTAGGGAAAGATAAGGTAGTTGCTAGCTGACCAAGACACATTTACAATTGGTAGTATCATGAGAAGATTCTAACTATAAGCAGGATGGAAAATGCTATTTCAAAACATTTTCCTGTCTAAAAAACCAAATGAACAGAAACATTCTGAAACTTTTGTCCTCAGTCGAAATATTTACTCTCAAGAGAAAAGTTGTTACTTGTAGTACAATTTTAAAATGAACTTTTAATCCAGTAATTTATTTTCTGCAATTAAGTAAACGAATTAAGGCTTTTTAATGAAGAGGGTCACAAGTTCATGATTTTCTGAATTTAACAATGAAAAATAGTACTATATATGTGTTCATGGAACTATTATATCATGAAAAAAATTGCGTTTTTTAAGGAAGTCATACACAAGCTATTGCCCTCTGTCCTAGTGTATTTAATAAAAGAGCGCCCCCTGGTGATTTCTAAACCTTATGAGACAGAAAGGTCTACCCACCTTAGGGAAAATTAAAAAAAAAAATGTCCTTTCATCCTGAAAAAAAAAAACACTTTATTTTCACACATGAGACTACTTTAGTTTTAAATTTATTTTACTTAAATGAGAATAAGTCATTTCACAGGGATTTATGAGAAAGCAGTTTTACAACCTTGTAGAGGGAATATATACACTGAAGCTACTTTCCAATTCTATGGGCATGGAGGTGGCTTTCTACAGACAGAACATTGTTTTTAGGGAGCTAAGCTCCTGAGTTCACACTAATTAGACTTTTTTTGACAGTGTGACATGACTTTGACATGTTTTGTGCTTGTTCTTCATTATGAAACCTAAGGACACAGTGAAAGAAGCCATGTTCCTTGTGGTTTTTACTGGAATTGCCAGTAATACCAACAGGCAGCAAAGAACACACTGGGATCGAGAGGGGCACTGTCAAGAACTTTCGCTCATGCAGATCTGAAACAGGAGAACATCTCTACGTAGCATTAAACTAAATGCCGCACCAATGACAAATTGTGAAATCATGTTAATGGGAGACTGGGGACTTTATGCAAGATTACTAGACTAATCTTACCACTGTTTACACTCAATAATTTATGAGCAGTGTAGCTAAAGTGTACCTAGAGCATCATATTTCGCTTTAAGGACAAAGAACGTTTTTATGTAATGAAATAGTTTGCTCTGAAGCAACTTTTGAGTGTCTATGCACTGACATCCACTTATCATGAACAACCAATATGCATGTGTGTTTGTATGACCGCAAAAATCATACAATTATATATCATAATAAGGTAAACTATGATGTATAATAACAATGCACCAACAAAAGTATAAAAATGGAAAAAATATCCCTCAGTTTACTTAATTAAAATATAATACTGAAGAACAATATAACAGTTTGGGTAAAATAAAAGGATGATCAATAAATCAGTAAAACAGCCTTTATAGGTGAATTGTGATTGTTGCAGGAGGCTTTGGTCCATGGAGGACAAGAGGCCAGAGTAGGATAAAGCAGGTTTCTTTATTCATTCGTGAAGCCCAGTGAGCAAAGCTCCAGGTCTGAGCCCCGAATGGTGTCATCATACAGATTATATATCCCCTGTGGGGCAGGTTTTGAGTGGATCAATAACAGGCTGGGGTACCGATACAGAGGCTTGGATCAGTTTCATTCCTGCTTCCTGAGCTCAACTTCCTGTGTTAGCCTTCCTGGGGCCGGGACTGGGTGGTGCCATCTTGGGCTCCACAGGATTGGAACTGGGTGGCACCAGCTTGGGCCCCATGTGGCTAGGACTGGGTGGTGCCATATTGCTGGACTTAGCTGCCTTATCTTGTGGTTTTAGCTCCCCATAGAAGTCCTGCTTTGTTCACCTCAGAGGGGTCCTGTGAAGAAAGCTTTATTCTTCTATTTTGTCTCCAGGCTTTTAGTCAAGAGTCATCTTCAAGGACATACCTGGGCTCCTGCCTCATGATAAACACTAGGAATAGAAGCAACTAAATATATGGGGGATAATCTTAAAACTATTCGCAGTTTACCACCCACCAATGGATAGAATGTTTGTAGGTAAAAGTACAAGCAAAAACAGAATCATAATAAAACAAAAAAGCAAAAGAAAACAAACAAAACCAATGTTTCCTATAAATGTTTCCCTAGACCTGAGTTCTCAACTGGAATGATGGTAATTTTACCTTTAAGGAAAATTTTGGAATGTCTGCAGACATTTTAAGCTATTACAAATAGGGCCAAAGTGCCAATGTTATTGAGTGAGTTGGTGTCAGATACTTTTAAACATGGTAGAATTCACAGAATAACACCAAAAACAATTAATTGCCTAGTCTAAATAAGAGGTATCTTATTGCCCTACACCTAGAATTTTAGATTTAATTGATCTACAAATCTTAGCTAAATTTTGTATGCTAATTCTTATAATTCTTCATCTGAAGTCACATTGAATTTGAATTTGATAGGAAGAAACTTGAAGGCATTAGCACTCCTTTTTATTTAAAATTTTATACACCTATTTGACAAATCTTTTATAATGATTTATAAAATATGTATAAGGAAAAATATTAATAAATATATAGAATCCCAGGTTTTATCACTCTCCTTGTACTGTACCCCAATCTCTACCCCTCAGGTCCAGATAATTAAAATGAAGCTAAGAAATCTACATTGAAATAGGACATCCTGGCGATTATCACACAGGAGTTTATAGACTGTATTTTGAAAGCACTACTGTAGATTTCTTAAGATGGTCATAGTCAGGAAAATATTATTTATCTATGCACAGTTATATTTTATAAATTTAAGTGCTAAATATAGGGGCCTGCTTAACCTTATTTTCTTCTTTTTCTCCCTGGCTTTATTTTGAATAAAGCAACCAACTTTACTTTGAGTAAAGGATCATGTGTAAATGGAAAGGGAGATAAAAGTTGTTTGTTTGTTTATTTATTTAATGATGCTGAGGATTGAACCCAGGGGTATTCTACCTCCCAGCTGCACCCCCAGTCCTATTTCTTATTCCTTATTTTGAAACAGGGTCTCACTAAGTTGCAGAGAGCCTTACTAAGTAAGCTGACCGCAAATCTCAAGTACTGGGATTACAAGCGTGGGCCACCACACCTGGCTAGTAGATTTTTTTTTAATGTTTATCTCACTGGGCATAGGGTACATGCCTGTAATCCCAATATTTGGGAGGCTGAGACAAGAAGATCACAGATTCCAAACCAGCTTCAGTAATTTAGTGAGGCTCTCAGCAAGTTAGCAAAACCCCCATTTCCAAATAAAAATTCAAATAGACTGGGAGTATAGCTTGGAGGTAGAATGTCCATGGGTTCAGTCCCTAGCAACTAATAAATAAATAAATAAATAAATAAATAAATAAATAAATAAGCAAGCTTGGAGGTAGAATGCCCATGGGTTCAATCCCTAACAACACACAAATAAATAAATAAATAAATAAATAAATAAATATCATTACTTGTGAGCATATAACATAAACTACTTTTTTGTGTAGTTTTTGTGGTACTGGGAATTGAACCCAGAGGCATTCTTCCACTGAGCTGCAACCCAACCTTTTTATATTTTGAATCATTGCTGAGTCATCACATGCTGACCTTGAACCTGCAAAGCAATCCTCCTGTCTTAGCCTCTCAGATTCCTTTTTAAGTATTTTTAATGGTAAAAATTTATGAGAGTTTGGGAAAGAACACAAAAGATTGGAAAGCTTAGATCTAGAAGTAACTCTGAGTGCTTTGTAAGTAGTAGAGAGAATTTTCATACACTTTTAATTGGCCATTAATCACTTATATTTTTAGTGTACTAGTCGAGCACAAAATAAGACAAACCTACTTAATCCCTCTACTGCAATAGTAAAGCATGAAATTATAGAATTCCTCTGCAAACCTTTAAGAAGTAAATCACAACCTTGTATTTCTACAGGGAGAATATCAAGATGATTATTAACATATCTCTCACTGAGATTTGTCAATTTAGTTCACACCCAAACGATGCTTAGATGTCATAAATATAGCAAAGATATTTCTAAAAACAAACAAAAGGGATTAATAGAACTAGGCTCTAACTTTAAGGGAAAAGCCACTACCTAACTGAAGAGAACAATTGATGTAAAGTGTTTTCTCAATTGAATCAAGCTTTGCAGATAAACAAGGAATCATTTTGAGGTTTGGATTAATCAGCATAATAAATCTTGAAACAATGCCATTGCAAAAGAATTCAGCCTTCTCAGTTTACTGTATAATTTAAGATTCCATCTGACAAACGTATTAAACTGAACCAAAAGGCAAATGCCTGGAATGTTAATCAACTTGCAGGAAAACGACTGCTAAGCCTACCCATTTTGCTAGCAAAATTATTAAAAGTGAAAAAAAAGGAAAGAGAAAGCATATGATGTATGCCTACAATGTCTAGCTTTCACTAAATAAAGGCTATATTCTTCACAGGAAGGAATTTGGAAAATCTAACTTTAACATTCTTGAACATGCAATCATCAAACCATTTCTCTTGATTATACTACATTGGGCTAAACATACATGCTTCTGACTATAAATAAAACTTTTCTGTATCCAATTAAAATTGGTAAAATGATATTAGCTATGATGATTATTTTAAATATGGGAAATATATTTTGAGGAATATAATTTGCTAAAATTATATTTCTGTCACTTAATTGCTGTTAGTTATGCCTAAATAACTATATAAACTCAATGCAAAAAATCAGAGAGAAAAGGTGTTAGAGAAATATGATCTTCCATTTCATTTTCTGGCTTTAATTTTTATAAATATTTAGATTCTGTTAAATATTTGAAAACTGTATATGAATATGCTTCAGAAAAGGAGCACGGTGACTAATTTTCTGTGTTAATTTAGCTAGGTCACAGTGTCCAGGTATGTGGCCGAACCTTATTTTGGATATTTCTATGAGACTCTTTTTTAAATGAGATTAAGATTTAAATTGGTTGATTTTGACAAACTAGATTTCTCTGCATAATAAGAGTGAGCCTCATTTCATCAGTTGAAGGTCTGAATAAAACAAAAGATGAACCCTCTGTAGTCCTAGCCCCCCCTCCCCCTTAGCAAGAAGAAATCTGTAGTAGATGTCTTTGGGTCTTAAACTGTAGCCTTGGTCTTTCTCTGGATTTCCAGCCTGCAGGTACAGCTGCAGAATTTGTACATCCTAGCCTTCCATAATTGTATGGTTGAGTCCTTTAAAATAAAATTTCCTCCATATGTACATATCTTATTGTTCCTGCTTCCTTTTAGAACACTAATATAAAGGAATTTATTTTTTAACTTTTAACAACTAAAATCATCAATTTCCCATATATTTTGTAATTCTTTTGCTTTAAAAATAGTGAAATAAAACCTTTGTCAAAGGAAAGTAAGCAAAAAACAAATAGACAACTCAGTGAATTATCTGAGATAAAATAAATATTATAATTGCATGACAAAGAAGAATGTCTTGATTAAAAAATTGGCAAGATGAGTAAAATATAAGAAAAATAGTAGTAAAAACATGAATAGAAGCTTAAATTTGAAAATATTAATTAAAATGAAACTGTTTTAGTTATATTCAGAAAAAGTATATATTAATGTAAGTAACATTGCTATGAATAAAGAAGTACAATTTACTATGTTGTTTCAATCTGCCAAAATAATTTAACAATTTTACTTTTATATGATTTAAATTATGTAACATCAAAAATTGACGAAACGAACATAAGAAATAGAAATTTGATAAGCACATTGCAAGATTTCAACAAATATCTTTCAGTAACTGATAATATAAACAACCTAAAATACAAAGGATATAAAGATATGAACAATATAATTAATAACCTTTTCTTCAATGCTATACAAAGGAATCACAGAATAAACATATTTGTCCAATACACTTTGCACATTTTAAAAAATCACCCATGTGTATTACATAATTTCAACTTATTTTGAAGATTTTAAAACATATACTCTATGTTATCTGACAGGAATGGGTTTATACTAGAAACCAAAGAATTAAAATAAATTTTGTGTTTAGAAATTTAAAATTTAATTCTTAATAAACTATTAATAAATAATAGGATAAAATTAGAAAAAACTGTTTGAATTAAATTATGTACCCAAATAAGATAGATAGATGATAGAAAGATAGATAGGTAGATAGATAGATAGATAGATAGATAGATAGATAGATAGATAGATAGATATAGAGATATATCTGAGCTGTATCAAGAGGGAACTTTGTTTTCTTAGCTGTGATTTTCTTGAGTTCTCAGTAAATCCTAGATATTTGTCCTCTTATCAGAAGAGTAGGTGGCAAAAATTTTCTCCCACTCTGTGGGCTTTCTGTTGAGGTTCTTGATGGTTTCCTTAGCTGCACAGAAACTCTTCAGTTTAATGCAATTCCATGTATTGATCTTCCTTTGAGTTGCGTGTGCTTCTGAAATGGATGCAACTGGAAAACATTATGTTAAGTAAGATTAGTCAGTCACAAAGAGTAAAAAGCATATGTTCTCCCTAATTTGTGGATGCTAGGGAGAGGATGGGGCATAAGAGGGACTCCAGATGAAAAAGGAGAAACCCTAGATAAAGAAGTTGACTTAACTGAAGGTGATGGAAGGGGGGAGGGGGGCACCCTAATGCACATGATGTACTTTCACAAATATATCAAAATCAATCACTAAACTGAACTTGAGAAGGAGGAAGGGTGAGGGAGTGGGGTGGGAGTTGAGGAAGGGGTTAAATGAGAAATGTGTGCATATATGCCTTTATCAGCTTGTACCTAACAAAAGATGTATGATTACAATGCAACAATTAATAAAAAATAAAATTTAAAAAAGAGGGAACTTTGTAGCTTAAGCATAGCAAATCTATTTTGAAAACATGTTTTTCTGGAAGGTATTGAATGAACAACAAGTGAAATCCAAAGAAGGAAGAAAATTTAAAAATAAATCATAAGAAATGTTCATAAAACACACACATTTATGAAATGAAAACAAAAAAATCAATAGAAAAAGTTCTTAAAAATATTTTCTTAAAAAATTAAGAAGCCTCTATCTAGAATGATGAACTAAGATAGAGAAGAAAAAAATTACAAATATTAGAGTTAAGAGGGAACATCACTATATACCCTATGGGAATTAAAATGATAATGAGGACATTATAAATAATTATATTGCCCATAAAATTGATGAACTAGATTAAATGGATCCATTTCCTAAAAGATACAAATTTCAAATTGCCAAAAAAAATCACTCAAGAAGAAAAAGACAATGTGAATAATGCTATATGTACTACTAAGATCAACTTGATAGTTAACTCTAACATGAACACACACTGCATACACATGTCTACTTCCAGTCTAATATGAATACACATTTGAAATCAGTGGTGCTGGTGCTGGGGATTGAACCCAGGGTCCTATGTAAGCTAGGTGAATACTATATCACTGAACTAAATTCCCAGCACAAAATCTGCAGTATATTTAGGAAACAACATTTACACAAACTCCTGAAGTATAGAAAAGGAAGAAACTTTGAAACTTATCTGTACGGTGTTGCCACATTGTCAAAAAATCAGAAAAAGACATTACTCAAAATACAAATACTCCTTAACAATATGGATTGAAAAATCCTGGAGAAAGTACTTAAAAATTGAATCTAGCAATGTATAAACTGGATAATAGATCATGATCAAATTAGTTTATACAACAATATAAGTCTCATTCAGGAATTTGAAAAGCCATTATTACAATGAAAAAACACATTTCAACAACTATTTATGATAAAATGTCAACTATGTGAAAAAACTTTTTAACTTGATAAATGATGTAAACAAAAACAAAAATTACACTGTTCAACTCATATCATGCTTGATGAAATATTGAATGCTTTTCCTAAGATTAGGAACAAGGTATTGATTCTTACCACCACTACTCATTGAATATTATATTTGAAGTCTTAGTGCATGAGATCAAATAAAAAAAATTAAAAGGCACAAGTATTGTAAAGGAAAAAAGGTGAAACCAACTTTATATACAGATGATAAGACTATCTAAATGGAAAATACAAAAGAAACTACTAAAGAAATACTTCTAAAGCTAATGAGAGTTTAGAAATTTCATTAGGATGTCAATATTAAAAATCCACTTATTAATTAATTAATTTAATTAATTAATTTTGTAGTAATGGGGATTGAATGGAGGGACATGCTATTTCTGAGCTACACCCTCCAACCCTATTTTATTTTTTTAATTGGAAACAGTCTCACTAAGTTGCTGAGGGTCTCACTAAGTTGATGGTACTGTCCTCAAACCTGAAAACCTCTTGTCTCAACCTTCAATGTACTAAGATTACAGCTGTGCACCACCATACCGGTTCAAAAAATATCAGTTGTATTTTTATTAGCAGTGAACAATTGGAAATTGGAATCTATAAACAAGATTATATTTAATAATAATGTTAAATCCATAATTAGGTATAAAACCAATAGTATGTGGAGTAGGTATATGCTCAAAATGATATATTTCATAATAAAAGAAGAAATGAAGAAGATCTAATAGAGACAATTGGTGGCCATGGATTAAAAGACAATATTATTGCCATGTTAATTTTCTCCAAACTAATCTAAAGATTCAATACAATTAAATCAAAAACCAAATTTCAGAAAAAAAATTAAGAAACAAGATAATTCTAAAGTTCATGTAGAAAAGCAAGAAGAACTAAAAGAAGCCAAGCAATTTTAAAATGAAAGAAAAAATTAGAAAACTGACACATTTAAATTCAAAATTGTTTATAAAGCTATAGTACTAAGACAGTGCCCTGAAGTTCAGGGAAATATGTTCCAAGGGTCAAATTCTGCCCACAGCTTCTATTTGTACAGCCTGTGAGCTATTTAAAACACAATGGAATTCTACTCAGCAATAATGAAGAACTGAATTGTGTCATTAGCAGGAAAATGGATGGACCTGGAGAACACTATACTAAGTGAGATTAGCCAGTCACAGAAAGTGAAAGGTCATATGTTTTCTCTCATATACAGAAGCAAGGGAGTAATTGGAGACCAGAGGGGCTTCAGATGATGGAGGAGAAACTCCAGTGGAGACAGTGAGATGGTCTAGGGGATGGTGGGGGAAGAGGGAGGATCAATGAAGGCATCATTTCATCGCCATTTTGTACCTATGTGAGAGTACCAATTACAATTTCAATACCCTGTATGGGGAAAGAGCTGGGGGAAGCCCACCAAGTGCCGTGTGCATGTATGTCACCATCACTATAAACTACATTATGACGTGAGACTACAATGCACCTATTCATAAAGGTTTAGAAAAGAAAATTGCAAATAAAAATATGAGGTCTGCAAAGCCTAAAGAACATATTATTTGGTCCTTTACAGAAAAAGTTGCTGACTCCTGATCCAAGCAGAATAAGAAATACATTGATCAGTGGCTAATTCAGGAATGGATACATTTATAATCAATTGTCTGCAAGAAATGGTGAAAATAAAAACAATGCAATACATAAAGAGTAATTTTTGTTTTAATTTGTTTTTGTTTTTGCGAATGCTGTCAGACAAACTGGCTATTTATATGGAAAAAGTGAACCCATATCTATATTTCACAAACATAAAAATTTTAAATCAACCTTTATTATAGAATATCATGTAAAACCAAAACCCAGAAAATTTCCAGAATAAAATATTTCTGTAAACATTTGTTGTATTGCTTTACATAAATAGTTTATATAAAATATCAAAAGCACAATCTGTAACCAAAATAAAGGAAAATGGAATTTCAAAATATATTGTTTATAAAATGAGGTAATAAAACTTAATATGACAGAAACATTTACATTTCACATATCTGATAAAAAGTATCTCTTGAATACATGAAAATATCACAAGTAAGCAGTAATAATAAACTAAAACTAAATGGACAGAGATTTGAACAGATAGTTTACCAAAACCTTGCTCTATAACAAATAAGCACATGTGAAGAAGCTCTAGGAAAATGCAAATTGAAACCCATTAAGCTTCTTTTGTACACCATTTGGAATACTCAAAAAAAAAAAAAAATCTGAGGATTGCAAGATTGCAAATGCTAGTGAGAATGTGGTATACCTGGAACTCATATATAGCTGGAGGGAATTAAAATTTGTAGAATACTTGGAGAACATTTTAGCAGCATTATCAATTTCTTTTTTTTTTTTTTTTTTTTTTTTTGCGGTACTGGGGATTGAACCCAGGGGTATTCTACCTCTGAGCTATACCCCCAGCCCTATTTTTTTTTTTTACTCTTTATTTTGAAACAGGGTCTCACTAAGTTGCAGAGTGCCTCACTAGGTAGCTGAGGCTGGCTGCGAACCTGGATCGTCCCGTCTCAGCCTCCCAAATGCTGGGATTACAAGCGTGCGCCACCACGCCTGGCTAGCATTATCAATTTCTAATGCAAAGTAGTCAGCAAACACAGAATTAATTCTTTCTTATCCCCACTTCTGTATCAGGAGAGATAGAAAATTAAGTAGATGGACGGGGATGTTGATAGATGATTGATAGGTGATAGATAGCTGGATGGATAGGGAGATAGTTGATATAGATGATAGATAGATAGATAGATAGATAGATAGATAGATAGATAGATAGATAGATAGATAGATGATAGATAGATAGGTAGATAGATAGATGAGAGAGAGAAAGTGGGAGAGAGAGAGAGAGAGAGAGAGAGAGATGACAGAGATAGATCTCCATGATGTTTCAGTAGGCAAATGTATCATTATCATGATCTAAAATGTTGAGAGCATCCAGGCTTGGTGCTGCACACTTGTAATCCCAGTACTTGGGAGGCTGAGACTGTAGGATCTGAGTTCGCGGCCAGCCTCAGATACTTAGTGAGGCCATCTGCAACTTAGTGAGACCCTGTTTCAAAATAAAGAATAAAAAATCAGGCTGGAGGTGTAGCCTGGAGGTAGAATGCCCCTGGGTTCCATTCCCAGTACCACAATAAATAAATAAATAAATAAATAAATAAATAAATAAATAAATAAATAAATAAAGTGTTGAGAGCATGTAGTCAAGAAAAGGTCTGCACAGGTTTTTCATAACCTATGCTTAAATTCAATATTTGTTAGATTTGAATTTGAGCCTCCTTTTGGCTTCGAGAATCAAAGAACCTTTGACATGTTATTTGTGTATATTTTTAAGTAGCTTTTTCTTCAAAATTGGGTCAGCATAATTATCATCTTGATTAAAGAATATCAAGCTGTCCATCAGTGCAAAAACAGATTTATACTATTTGGTATGTGGATGTAGACAAACCTAAATTTTCTAGGATTTTCAAATTGATACCTTCCAAAAATCATAACATAGCTAGAGAAGTCTCCTCAGAGTCATAAATAATACTGAAACAGCACCACTAGTGTATGAAAGAACTTTTTGGTTGATCCTGTATCACAGTAACTTCACATTTCAGATTTCCCAGTGTTTAATATACAGAGGAGAAAAGATTTATATTTCTTTTTAAACTTGGACATAGCCTTCTTTCGTGGCCATGCTGTATTTTATTTTTGAACTCAATTTTGAGTATAGGCATAGACCAGTGTGCTGGGGTTCATGTTTTCAAGGACATGACATTTTATAAGTCTTGTTTATAGTGCACTTCACAAGGTTTGTGACATGTCGTTTTTTGTTTCTGGGTCATTGGTTAAAATTGGGACCATTAGTGAAGTAACAGTCAAGTTCTACATGAGTAAAAAAAATCCTTCTATCAAAATATGATTTATTGAATGGGAAAAAAGGGAGGACCAACACAGGTCACAAACACTCCAGTGAACTCTCACTGGTAATGTTCTCTCATTGGTAATGTTCTCACCCATCTCATTAGATTCGCATAATACCATCAAAACTTTTGCTGTCTCACTGCATCATGTCTAGCCAGCTTTTGAATATGGTACACATATTTTGTTTGAAATGGGACTTGTGTCTAATTTCCTTATGAAACTTAGTTTTATATTATTCCATCTGCAGAATAAAAGCATGGATTTAATGGAAATAACAATAAGTTTAGGAGAAGTGATAGATGAAGCCATTAAGGGTAATAATAAAATAAGACTAAAACTATTTATGATGCCAAGTTAACATTACTTACTGCGTTCTTTATATGTAGAGTTTTGTTCATAAGCTAGCAGCATGCAAAGAGAAAATGAAAAAGTAATCATTAGAGTGTTCACTGGAGAGCAGTATTGACATGAAAAGACACATTAGAGTTTTTTATTCACATATATTTGGATATTGAAGATGATTTATATGGATTGTGGTGGTTAATATTATGTCAAAGCATATCTATATATAATATACTAGGCTCAGTGGTGCATATCTATAATTCCAGTACCTGGATTTACCAGAGGCTGGATGTTGACCAGCATACCAGACCTTGTATAAAATAAATAAAATAAAATAGGACTGGGGATGTAACTTAGAGGTAGAATGTCCCTGGGTTCAATCTTTAAGAACACACACACACACACACACACACACACACGCACAAAGCATATCTCTATTGGGAAGAGGCATTTATTATCTACAGAGAAATAGAAAGGCTACAATTTCATGAAGATAGATTCTTATGTCATCATTGGTGATAAATCAAATATCTGAATGAATGCCCCACATACATTCCTATGTTAAATAAGCAATGGATTTTTTTAATAAAACACTAAATTATAAACTGACATAGATTAATAAAATATATTTTATTCAGTTAAAATGATAAACTACTAAATTTCCTTTCAAGCCTTTCTCTTTTATAAAATATTTTTAATACATTAAAAAAATTTTAAGGCATTTGCTTAAATCTCCTGACATATTTCTAGGTTGAGATAAAAAAAAAAAATAAATGAAAGCTATTTCAGCAGAGTAAACCAAAAAATACAAACCAAAGAAAGTTTGGTTTTACAAAATGAGTAGAAAAATAGTCAAAGGGTCATTAAATGAGTGAATTTTGCAACTTCACTGTAGTATTAGGATTAAGAATGGAATTACGAAGCCAGGCGTGGTGGAGCACGCTTGTAATCCCAGCATTCGGGAGGCTGAAACCGGAGGATCCGGGTTCGCGGCCAGCCTCAGCTACCTAGTGAGGCACTCTGCAACTTAGTGAGACTCGGTTTCAAAATAAAGAATAAAAAATAGGGCTGGGGGTATAGCTTGGAGGTAGAATGTCCCTGAGTTCAATCCCCAGTACCACAAAAAAAAAAAAAAAAAAAAAAAGAATGGAATTACAATGAAGGAAGTGGCCATGCTGATAAGGAGAGGAGTTATATTATCTAGAACAGGCTTTGGTAGTGCACGGGTTTGAATGTTGGTTGTCTGCGTGCTGCAGTTTTACCTATGTGGTCTTTGGCGAGTCCTGTATTGTGTAATCATTTCCTCATTTCTAAAAATAGATACAATAATACCTTTCCCTGAATGTCTTGGTAAAGAAAACATCATATTGTGTGTTGGGGGGATGGTTAGAAAATTGACCTTTTCATGAAAATAAAAAGCAGATTTTAATCATCCTTGAGAATCATAGCTCAACAAAGTACTTTACATATTAATATAAGGAAAAGTAATCAATGTGGAAATTCTCCTTATTATGTACCCCACAATTAGCAGCTAGATTTTATTTACTAGATCATAAAATTTAAACATTTTAAATGTAAGTACATGGATGACAATGCTAAAATTAGAAATGGTTGATTTTAGATGGTATATTTTGCACTGGATCTTTTGACATGGTTTTTTGGATGATGAGTCTTCATGGTTAATTGTTCAGTGTCATGGCTACTCAAAGTAAACATTTATCAAGAATAATAAATGGCACATAGTTGAGAGTAAGGGCTTGATTAAATATTTAATTTATCATCTTTTTAAAATTTCCTTTAGAAAAATATTTTAGTATGTGATGTGTCCAAAAATTAGAAATAGAATTAAAAAAAAAATCTACCCTGTGATTCTAAAAAAAAGCTAATCAATGGAAAGGAATTCCAGAACCATTATTCACAAGTCTTAGATTTTGCTTTCTCAGTTGTGATTCAAATATTAACTTCTGCTAACAATGCATTTCCTATTAAAATATTATAAAAGTCATGTAGATTTCATTGAACTTTGACAGCACTCACCTGCAACACTTAGAAAATGAATTTTCCCCAATTAAGTTTAGAGAGGGCTGAATAAAGTGTTATGGGAGAAGTTCATGAACTATTTTGGGAAATAATGTCACGATAACTATCATTATGTAGAAAGGCAAGAAGGAAAAGAGAATCCTTAACTCCGCTTCTTTGGCTTCATTTTAAATTAGAGCTATAAAACTTAAAAACCAATACTTAAAAACCAATACAAAATTCGAAACGTTTTCTATCTAGGTTTTGAAAATTATTTCTCAAATAAAGTAAATCAATATTTTATTCCAGACTTTAGATTCACAATTATACTTAAGAATTGCATCAAGCTGGGCATGGTGGCACATGTTTGTAATCCCAGTACTTGGGAGGCTGAGGAGGATCTGGGTTTGCAGCCAGCCTCAGCTGCTTAGTGAGACACTCCGCAACTTAGTGAGACCCTGTTTCAAAATAAATAATAAAAAATAGGATTGGGGGTATAGCTCGGAGGTAGAATGCCCCGGAGTTCAATCCCCAGTACCACAAAAAATAAATAAATAAAAAATAAATAATTGCATCAAATGTATTTTTTTCACAGAAGGGCCTCTCTGAGGACCCTGGAATAGACCTAGAGACTCAATATACTTTATCCAGTCTCTTAATCCCTTGCAACTGAACAGTCTCATGAAAAATGTGGATGTCACAGCCAGTTACTCTGTGGGTTTTCTGAAATTACTTCTTGACATATAAAATTTTGCAAAGTTATTATTCAATAACACTGACTCCATAAAATCAGAAATGATTACTTTTGAATAATCATCAATTAAATTAAAAGGGTCCCAACTTTTTTCATGCCAGCTAATTGTATCTTTTACCTCTTCCCTATTGAGTTTCCCTATTGGACTTTCATAATATAATGACTACTATTAACCAACAGTTTACTTTAGGACGATAATAGTTGTATTCATTGTCAACTCACTCTTCTGTACCAGAATTGTTGATGTCTGCTGCATGAAAACTACTTGAAGACAAGAAGCACATCTCCTTTCCTTTCTTTCACTTTTTCCATTTTTCACATAAAGTAGGCACTTAATAAATATTTAGAACCTACAAAAACAAAATCACAGAATAAATTGGTGAATTTTGTTCTATATCACTTGATCTTACCTAAGCACAAACTGTATTTGTTCCCAGCTTAAAACTATCTTTATTTTAGGAGTAAGAGATTCATACCCTTCCAACTATACTGTATCTCTATAAGCCTCATGAGCATACTGAGAGATTGCTATGCATCAAGTATCAGTTGTTTCCTCTGGAGTGAGCCTTCCACATTTAAAAAAAAGAAAGAAATGCTATGCTTGCTTGCCTGGCTGGAAATCATTAAATGTTTTGCCTTATTCATCAAAATGTACATTAAGACTTGTGTCCACAATGGATTGGCGTTAGGGGAGAGGCTGTATTGGAGATTCTTCCATTGATTTCCCCTCTCAGACTCTCCTATGTTATCTTGCTCTGTATTTATGCCCCTTGTTATCATGATGGATGATTCAGGGAGAGATAGGAATCAAATAGATAACATTCATTGCAATGAAGCTATTTGCATTTCTCATAGCACACATCATTATTTACTTATATGGTATTAAGTTATTTACTTTCTGGCATCAATATTTAGAATGAAATTTGCTAATATACATTATTACTGCTAGTCATTGTTATCTAAGTACAGAGCTGCTATGGCCTTATGGGAAAATAAAATAAAAAGGTTTCTATCCTGACCTTGCCACACACATACAGGTGGTTTGCTTCTTCACTGTTACTTCTCTGGTGACTGTTGTGACAGAAACTACTTACCTAAGGCATATTTGAGCAGCCTGGGGTTTAGAGAATTCTGCAGCCTAATTTTATAATGAGAATAGTAGACTTTATAGCTTTTTGTCATCCCCCCAAAAAATTTTCAAAGAAAGATAGCTGAAAAAGAAGAGATTATAAACAATAAATACAAACTAAAAAAAAAAAAAAAAAAAGTCTGCAGTAATAGTTCACAGAATGCTATCTGGAGTAAACACAATATATATGGAAAACTAAAACTATGTTTTTACATTATCAAAAAGTATTTCAAAAAGGACTATCAGAGAAATGTCTGGGAAGAAATCTTTTTTTTTTGCGGTACTGGGGATTGAACTCAGGAGCATTCTACCTCTGAGCTATGCCCCCGGCCCTATTTTTCATTCTTTATTTTGAAACCGAGTCTCACTAAGTTGCAGAGTGCCTCACTAGGTAGCTGAGGCTGGCCTCAAACCCGGATCCTCCGGTCTCAGCCTCCTGAATGCTGGGATTACAAGCGTGCGCCACCAGGCCCGGCTTCTGGGAAGAAATCTAACAAAACATTTTCAAGACATTGAGACAGGTAAAAAAATTTTTTTTACTTTCAAGAAACCAAAGAATATTGTAATGGTTTGTATTTTTTAAACATTGTTAAATATAGTTCAATATAGTCTCACATCATAATGCAGTTCATAGTGAGGCTGACATACACGCACACAGGACAGCTCCCACCCCACTTCTCCGTATAAGATAATTGAGATTGGCATTGGTATTCTCACATATGTACATAAAGTCAGAGAAGGTGTTTCCTTCATTAATTATCCCTCTGACCCCCCCTTCCTCCTTGCTCTCCACAAAACTACCTCCCTGGCTCCACTGGAGTTTCTCCTCCATCTTCTATAGTCTCTCTTTTATCTCAATCACTCCCTACCTTCCACATATGAGAGAAAACATGAGACACTTCACTTTCTGTGACTGGTTGCTCTCATTTAACATAATGTTCTCCAGCTCCATTTTTTTTCTTTATTTCTGAGTAGAATTCCATTGTGTATATAGCCCATAATTTTCTAAGCCATTCATCTATTGATGGACACCTGGGTTGGTTCCATTATAATAGAATTGTGCTGCTATAAACATGGATACACATACATTACTATCATATTCTGATTTGTGGAAAGATAACTAGTAGTGGTATAGCTTGATCATATGGTGGATCCATTTCCAGTTTTCTTGAGGATCTTCACACTGATCTCCATAGCAGCTGGACTAATTTGCAATCCCACCAACAGTGTAGAAGAGTTCCTATTTCCCCATATCCGACAGCATTTATTGTTTTGGGCTTCTTGATGATTGCCATTCTAATTGGACTCTCAATATAGTTTTAATTTGCTGATTGCTAATGATGTTGAACATTGAAAAAGAAATATAAATGGTTTGGATTTAAAATGTACCCCTGTTCCTCATGGGAACAAGGTAGCAATTTTGGAAGTAAGGCTTGCTTGCTAAGGATGGGGTATGACAATGGGGATTAAATATCCTTCCTCTGTCCCTTGCTAGCTTTTGGCTTCCTACTCCATGATATGAGAGCACAGATTTACATACTCTTTCTTTCTGCTTCCTGCTGTCATGCCTTGAGCTTCAGACCCTGGCCTCATATGGACTGAACACAGAATCTTCAAAAAACTGTGAGTAAGTAAATCATTCCTCTAAGTTATGTGGTCAGTAATTTTGGATTATAGTACTGAAAATATTGATTGAGAAAAATACTTTAAGAAATATAGTAATATGTTTATGGATAGAAAAACCCAGCGTTGGTAAAATATCAATTGCATAGATCCAATGTAACTTCATTCAGAATATCAGCTTGTCTGTGTGTGTGTGTGTGTGTGTGTGTGTGTGTGTGTGCGCGCGCACGTGTGTGTACTGATCCTAATATTTATATTGAAATGGAAATGCTCAAGAAAAATCAAGACATTCTTCAGTAACAAAATTAATGGATTCATATTGAAATTTATCCAAATCTAAATAAAATGATAGTAATTAAAACAGCATGGTCTTGGTACAAAAATAAAAAAATAGATTAGTGTCACAAAATGGATTTGGAAGAGAGCCCAACATACAGATATTATGCATATACCATCTGTTGGCAAAGGTGTCACTGAAGTACAATGGACACAGTGTAGCATTTCTATAAATTACTTGGTTTTTAGACATTCATATTTTAAAAATCATTTTATCACAACATTCAGAAAGTAAAGGGTGGGTGGATAACCAGTCTCAATTTGAAATATAGACAGTAGAAGATATTATATATTGTAAACTTCCTGACCTGGACTATGGTCTTTAAACAGAATACAAAAAATGCAAATAATAAAGGAAGAAAAATATTTTGGGTACTGGGTATTGACCCAGGGCTTCTACCTCTGAGCTACTACCCCAGGCCTTTTTTCTTTCAAAATAGGTTCTCACTAAGTTCCTAGACTAACCTGGAACTCATGGTCCCCTGTCTCAGCTTCTCAAGTACTGGGATAACAGTTGTGCGCAACACAACAGAGCCCCCTGAAAATGTTTAATTGAATTACATTATTGTTAATAGCTTTTCTCTTCAAACAGTATTGAATGAGCTAGAAAAATGGGAGACTGAGGGAAGATATTTGCAATATGTGTGTACGCATAATATATATTATAACAAATACATTTCTTAATATATTTAAACTAAAAATCATAGAAAAACCCTGCAGAATAAAAATAACTTTTTATATTATATACTAACAGATATTTTGCAACATGGGATATACAAATGACAAGTTAACATGTGAAAAATATTTAAATCCATCAGATATCAGAGATTTATAAATTAAAACAACCAAACTCACCAGAATAACTGAAAAGAGACCCTTTAACAATGTCAGGTGTTGGTGAGAATGTGGAGTAACCAGGGCTCTTTAGCACTTTTAGTGAGAATACAATGGGAGAACCACTTTGAAAAAATGATCCTCTGCTAAGACCAAACATCATTTTTGACCTAGTATTTCTTTTCCTGGTTATAAGGTGCATGCATGCAAACAAACACACACACACACACACACACACACACACACACACACACACAAATACATACTGTGTTCACTCACCAAATGTTGTGCAGAAGAATCTTCATAGTAACATAATGAGTAACACATAAAATCTTGAAGCTTTCCAAATACCCATAAAATGTCCATGAAGGGTAGGTTGGATAAGAAACCATATGTTCACACAGTAAAATATTTTACAATAATAAGAATGAAAGCACTTCAACTATACAGAACAATGGGGATGACTATTATAATTTTTTGCAAAAGAAAGACATTAAAATGTCAGTATTGCATTGGTTTATTTACATAAAATATAACAAGCTGTTAGAAATGGGGAGTGATTACTTGAAGAGAGATGTTTCTTAGAAGGGTTCTGAAGACCTTCTGTGCAGCAAAGGAATCTATCAAGAACCTCAACAGAGAGCCCGCAGAATGGAAGAAAATTTTTGTCAGCTTCTTCTCCTACAGAGGACTAATATCTAGAATATACAAACAACTCAAGAAACTAACAGCTAAGAAACAAATAACTCAATAAAAATGAGCAAATAATCTAAATAGACACCTAATAAAAGAAGAAATACAAATGGCCAATAAATGTATGCGTAAATATTCAGCATCTTTAGCAATAGGAGAGATGCAAATCAAAACTACCCTGAGATTTCACCTAACCCCAATTAGAATGGCAATCATCAAAACCACAAACAACAAATGCTGACAAAGGTGTGGAAAGTGGGAACCCTAATACATTGCTGGTGAGACTGCAGATTAGTGCAATCACTTTGGAAAACAGTATGGAGGATCCTCAGATGAATGGGAATGAACTTACCATATGATCCAGCAATACCATTTCTGGGCATCTACCCAAAAGAATGGAAACCAAATTATCAGACTAATGCATTTGTGTCTATGTTTATAGCTGCACAATTCACAATTGCCAAACTGTGAAACCAGCCAAGATGTCCATCAACAGATGAATGGATTACAAAGCAATGGGATATGTACACAATGGAATTTTACTCAGCCATAAAGAAGAACAAAATCATATAATTTGAAGGAAAATAAATGGAACTGGAAAAAATTATGTTAAGTGAGATTAGTCAGTCACAAAAAGTAAAAAATCATATGCTCTTCCTAATATGGGGGAGCTAGGGAGAAAGTGTGTCATAAGAGGGACTCTAGACAAAGGAGAAACTTTAGATGAGCAAAGAAGATGACTTAACTGAAGCTAATGGGGGAAGACACCCTAATGCACATGATGTACTTTCACAAACATTATCAAAGTCAATCACTAAACTGAACATGAGAAGGAGGAAGAGAGAGAGAAGGGGGTGGGAATTGGGGAAGGGTTAAATGAGAGATGTGTGCATATATGCCATTACCAGCTTGTACCTAACAAAGTAACAAAGATATGATTACAATTCACCAATTTAAAAACAAAAAAAGGGTTCGAAGGTATATTTTATGGTAACGAAGATGCTCACACTCCATTTCTGAATCTTGGTGTTGGTAACACAGATGAGTTCATTTATCATAAATTCATCAAACTGTATCTGCATGAATGTATGCTCTTGTTTTTCCCCTCACATGTATGTTGTACATCACTTTAAAAAGCGCTGGAAGAATTTTCCCAGAGTGTATTTAGAGTCCAAGTCAGCATGCAATTTTAAAAGATGCGCACATTTGATTTGGGATGATGTAAAGTGTATAAAGGGAACTATGGCTCTGTGACATAAACTAGCTGAAGGAACCAGTCTGATCGAAATATTCCTCAGGAAAGACAGACATACCTCTAATATGTGAGAAATGCCTCAGATTTGGTATGTGTGAAAATGTCCCTGTCACCTTTCAACTAATTGGCCTTCCCTAGATTCTCCTTCTCTTATTGAAACCCTTCTTTTTCCAGGTAGACTCCCTAATCCTTTTGAAATATGATTGTATATTTTGTATTTCCTTTCTTTTTAGTCAATTAATTGCCAAGTTCTTTTTTTTTTTTGCAGTACTGGGGGTTGATCTCAGGGGCATTATACCTCTGAGCTATACCCCCAGCCCTATTTTTTTATTCTTTATTTTGAAACAGGGTCTCACTAAGTTGCGGAGTGCCTCACTAAGTAGCTGAGGCTGGCCACGAACCTCCAGTCTCAGCCTCATAAATGCTGAGATTACAAGCGTGCACCACCACGCCCGACTTTTTAATTGCCAAGTTCTGTCAAGCGTACCTTGCAATGTCTTTGACTTCTTTTTTTCCATCCCTACCTCCACGGTCGTGGTTCAAATTACCACAGTAATGATTTCCTTTATCTTGTCTTAGCCACCACTGCCAGGTTATGTTTTCTAAAGCATAAGTTAAATTATACCATCCCACTAACAAAACAAAACATAAATCCTCTTGATTATTACCCTTTACGAACAAAAATGGTAATCAATTTGAACAATTTGCTGTGCCTTAAGCAAGTGTCTCATTTTCCCATTTTTGTCTTTTCTATGCTTGCTTTTTCATCTGAGATTTTTCTTCACAACTGTTTACTCACAACTATTGACTCAATTTTCATTATTTCACAATTTTCATTTATCATCTACCATCACTATCACAACTGCACAACTCTTTACACTCATTTTACACCCATTTTCTTCTTTTTGACTCATAAATAATTCTTCTTTTTACTGCTTTTTCTGTACACATATGTACTCCTCCTCTGGGCTTGCATATATTAAAAGACAAGGAAGGATTCTCAACTTTCAAAGTGCTTGCTTGACCTCAGCTTGATTTTAAACTGTACCAAGTATCCCTGAACTTTAATACTATTTCTTTCTTCTTGGACTGAATATTTTAAGTTTTTTTTTTCTTTTCATTCAATGTTTACACATGTTACTTGACTTTATTTTAGTCAAAATAAAGCCTTCTCTGGGGTTCCAATCTCCTTTACATATTTTACTTTCAACTAGATATCATTTCTTGATTCTGTTGAATTCGTAAATGTTGTGGTAACATTAACATTGTCATATGATTTTACTATTAAAAGCTTGTTAACTTTATTATTTTCTCAATATGCTGTTTTGGCACTATGAAAAATTCAAGATTTCTTTTCCTCCGTCATGTCTCCATGTGGAGAACTAGTCACACTAGGTTATTGTTCTTCTTTTTCAATCTATTTAATGCTTAAAAAGAAAGAAAACTTGGAAGACAAAGATAAATGTGCTTTCATGCATTAAGCTAAAGTCTAGGTTAGCAATAATTTTAAATATTGATTCCATCATTCAACATAAGATATTACATTGTGATAAACTTGCATTTTCTAATATTTTATTTTATTTTAAACTTTTATTGGTACATTATAGTGTCACATAATAATGTAGTAAATAGTGATAATGACATACATACACACTTGATCTAAGTAATTTATTAAAATAAAGAATAAGATAGGACCAAAGATAAAGTCAGTGAATTTTGTCCAGATCTTTATCTTAATTAGGCAATGAACTTGGAATAAATCTATAAGTAACTATAAGATATTCCAACACTTGTTATAGCTTTGTAGGCAAACAACTTCCAGGTAAGTTTACCATAATATGTTTATATAAATGTTCTAAGTTGTTCACTCAAGAAAACCAATAAAAAAGGAAAAGTAAGTTATTATCATTACAGTTTTGATGAATGATATTTAGATTCTTGCTTTGTTTGCTAAGTAACACCACAAACTATCTAAATAATTTAAAACAAGTTAAAAGAATATGAATATGGGACAGATACAAACCTGAGTAATTTTATCTGGCTTTTACAGACTTTTTAAGAAAAATCATGGTATATATTTATATCTCATCATCTGTCAACAACCTCACTCCAATAAATCCTCAAATACTAGTGGTATCTGCACCAGAGGTCACTTTTACAAAACCCTGGCCCATGGTTAAACTCAACTCAGCTAAAAGACATGAGTTCATTTAAAGAAATGTAGCTGTTACCAGTCTTTTTAAACCAAGCGATTTACTTCCCAAACTATTTTTACATTATTCTGTTCCTCCAGATTGGAGATAATTAGATAATTTTCTTATTTAGAAAGCACAGAAGTTAAATAGAAGTGTGCATTTCTTGCCCTTTCTGTCATTTGTTCAAACACTGGCTATCTACTGAGGTAATCCATTTCTTACTTTGCTTTTGTGTTTCAAGCAGAACTGAAAAATGTTCTTAATTCTTAATATTTTGTATTGTGAACTTAATTTGACAAAATTGTTCTGTTTATTTCAGTAACTTATATTTCCTCTTGTTTCTATCTGCTGCACCTCACTTGTTTTTTCAAAATCTGTGCTACTGTGAAGTAACCTGGCGTTCTTCTTCAAATCTATCATCCATCTATCCATCTATCTATCATGTGTGTGTGTGTGTGTGTGTGTGTGTGTGTGTGTGTGTGTATATATATATATATATATATATATATATATATATATATATATATATATA
>PVLC010009982.1:0-23893 GCA_004027655.1 Graphiurus murinus
TTTTTTTTCGGTACTGGGGATTGAACTCAGGGGCATTCTACCTCCGAGCTATACCCCAGCCCTATTTTTTGTTCTTTATTTTGAAACCAAGTCTCACTAAGTTGCGGAGTGCCTCACTAGGTAGCTGAGGCTGGCTGCGAACCTGGATCCTCTGGTCTCAGCCTCCCAAATGCTGGGATTACAAGCGTGCACCACCACGCCCGGCCTGGGATAGGTTCTTGATAAACTGACCAGGCTATCCTTGAACTTGAGATCCTCCTGCCTCAGCTTCACAGGTAGCTGTGATTACAGGCATGTACCACCAAATTCAACTGTACTTTTTAAAGTCTTAAATCAAAGCCAAATTTCAATTAAATACTATAATTATTAATAATGAGTAAATTATTCCAAAATTAATTCAACTAAGATAGTATATTTTACTCTCTATATAACAAGATCTTTAGGCAAAGTCACTGAGAACTAATCTAGTTATAAGATTGATATTAAAAAAGATGAGATAAAACACAAGTCTTTCTTGGAAAAAGAATCTCAACAAAAAGCATGATCCCCTACAACAACCTGAGATTAAATAAATAAAACTAAAGTGAGCCTGACTAAACATAATGCAGCTTTCAAAAGTGTATTAATAGAAAATGAAAGATTTATTCCTACACTTTCATTCTCAAGTTAACAAGTTAGGTAAGCACCTACTATGATCTAGGAATGTACCAAGAATCAGTTAACACAACTTTATTCCACAGAGCTTATGCAAAACATGACTTCATTCTTATGCTTCAAAGTGTTTATCTGTCCCACAACTCTATGGAATCAGCATAATTCAATATAAAATGTCAATAATTATAAATTTTATAAAGTAAGCAAATTATAAATGTTTAAAGTTATAGGTTTATAAGGATATAAAATCTACAAATATATAAAATCTAGGAAGATTCTGGGGGTGGAGTAGGTTATTAAGCAATTTAAAAGTCAGAATCATTTCATAAATATACTAGATGCTAAAAAAAGTGCAATTAAAAGTTCTGAAGCACAATTATTTTGAAAGTAAAATTCTCAACTATAGAATAAATAGATTAGGTATGTGAACACTAAAACCACTAACATTTTCTAAATTTAAAATATTCCTTCAAGAAGAAGAAATAAACTCAAGAATCTTTGGAATCACAGAATAAGCAGTTAGAAAAGAAAATAGTAGAATATATTATCTGTAACATCAAAGGTGTGAGAAAATAATTGTATCTTTTCTGTCAAAGGAGTAGTTTGATTTTAACCACCATCTTGTAATTTGCCACCTTGTAATTCGCCATCTTGTAATACCTGGATTCCTTCACCAAATCAGCATCTCAAGAGATTGTAGGGGCTGACCCTCCCCCAACTTCCCCTGTAGCTGACCGGGAAGACTGTGAAGCTGTAACTCCCACCAATAGGAGTTCAGCACAGGAGGGGCTTTGCATTAGGGATATAAGACCCAGCAGGTCCTTCTTCAAGTGTGCTCTCTCTTGTATATGTGGGGGCACCCTTTTTTGCAAAAAAGTAAAATTGCATTGCCAAGCAATTTTTGAACACGTGCCTTTTTCTTAATGTTATGAAAAGTTATTTCTAACAAAGGTAATTGTTAACAAATGATTCTTTGAACTTAGAAAAGTAGAAGTATAACGTAATATAAATATATTAATAAGATTTCTGATTATTTAAAAAACATAAAAGTCAGAACTGAAATGCCAAAGTCCTATGTTCCAGGGAAAGGGAGAAATTAGTTAAAATGCTGTCTAACTGAATTCAATTCCCAGAACAGAAATCAGACATACATAATTCCAAAATTGGGGGGGGGGGGGCGCAACACCTCAGTACATTCAGCTAAAGACATGAACAGGAATGGGAAGCCAAAACAATAACACAACCTGCACTACAACCTTCAATATTAGGAAATAAAGGTGATCTTCCACCACAAATTTCAATGTTAAGAAAAGACCCAAACTAAAAGAATTCAAGCCAAAACTATAAAATAGTTTTTTTAAAAAAAGATACAATGACAGCAGTTAAAGCACACCAAGAGTGAACATTTATGCACCTAACAATATAATATAGAAACATATAAAGTAAAAATGCTAGCAATATAAGCAATTGGAAAATCCACAAACCTAGTGATAATCTTTTTTTTTTTTTTTTTTTGCGGTACTGGAGATTGAACTCAGGGGCATTCTACCTTCGAGCTACACACCCAGCCCTATTTTTTACTCTTTATTTCGAAACAGGGTCTCACTAAATTGCGGAGTGCCTCAGCCTCCCGAATGCTGGGATTACAAGGGTGTGCCACCACGCCCGGCTCTTAGTGAGAACCTTTCCAAATACCTCTTAGAAAATGAAGAACGTAAGTGTATTACGCAAGAATATAGGAATCAAAAGTAGAATTAGCTGTTATATTTGTAGTGAAACAGACCTTGATATATCATGAGCAGAGAATATTTCATTAAAAAAATTTTAAAAGCCAGGCATGATGGAAAACATCTGTAATCCTAGTACTTGCAACATTGAGACCTGAGGATTGCAGGTTGAAAACCAGCCTCAGCAACTTAGCAAGACTCTGTTTCAAAATAAAAAACAATAAGGGCTTAGCAGGACACAGCTGCATATGCCAGTAACTTCAGTACTTGGGAGTCTGAGACAGGAGGACTGAAGGTTCTAGGTCTGTTCAGAGTAACTTGGAAAGACCTTGTTTCAAAATTAAAAAATGAAACAGGATTGGGGATATAGCTCAGAGGTAGAACACCCTGGGATCCAATCTCCAGTAAAAGGGAGGGAGAGAGGGAGGGAAGGAGAAGGAGAAGGAGAAACAAAGGGGGAAAAGGAAGGGAAGGGAAGATTAGGGAAGAGGAGGGAATAGGTGGGGGGAAGGGAAGAGGGCTGGGGATGTAGCCTAGACTTAGAATGCCCCTGAATTCAATGCCCAGTACCAAAAATAAATAAATAAAAATCAAACAAAAACCTGACCATACTTAAAGCAAAAAAGAAAATCACTACAGATTTCAAAAGAATGTATACAGGGTAACAATCTTGGTCTACATAAAATTAAAAATTAACAAGAAAAAAAGATATTCTATTTGAAAATTAAAATAGAAGAGACAAAACATCTAATTAACCCTCAGAATTCAAAGGAATAATAGTTAAAAACGTGAGCATATTATTACCTATAGAATTTGGCCATATCTGTCCTTCAGGAAAATATTAAAGCTTTAAATGTATTACTCAGAACCCAGAAAAGACTTAAATAAGATTTTAAGATAAAATACAAATATACCTCCGAGCTATACCCCCAGCCCTATTTTTTTGTTTATTCTTTATTTTGAAACAGGGTCTCACTAAGTTGCGGAGTGCTTCACTAGGTAGCTGAGGCTGGCCTGGAACCTGGATCCTCCAGTCTCAGCCTCCTAAATGCTGAGATTAACAAGCATGTACCACCACGCCCGGCTGAAGAAATCTTAAGGATAGTCATAGACCTACCTTTTAAAATGACACTGAGCCCCAATGGATTTAGAGGAATTTTTACCAAATTTATGGGGCATAATCATATTTAAAAAATAAACTATTGCTATTTTATTTACAAGACCCAGAAAACAGATAGGAAAATTAACAATCTAAATTGAAAAAAAAATTAGCATATAAAATGCACAGTATAAAAATCATCATAAAATGACAATAAAAACAAAAGAAACCACAAAGAAATAGAATTATATATGAAGAGAGTGATTTTCCCCTATCTGCAAAACTTTTAATCTTCAGGTCTAAGCTTATATTTTACCTTCTCAAATCATACCACTAAAGGAGGCACTCTCCTTATCGCTACCACACTAGACATTCTCTTTATTTCCTCAACACTATGATAGCCTAAATCATCTTGTTCTCTCTTCTTCACCTAAAAAAGAGGAATCTTTCAGACCTCTCTGTGCTATCACTAACATGTGGCACAGTTCCTGGTATAATGCAGTATATCTAAATAAATCCTTATCGAATAAATATTTAAACTAAAATAAATTATGACTATCACTAGTAAATGTATTGATTCACCATATTAAAATATTAGAAGTAAAAAAGAACCTCAATAAAAGCAAATGATGAAATACAACATCCATTACCATAAAAATACTTGTTATACCAAAGGAGAAACTTTTGTTTTTGCTACTCTACCAAAAACAAAGGTGTGCCTATGTATGCATCTATATAGATGTGTATGTGTATGTGTGTGTTTGTATAATTTAAAAGTTTAAAGCTTAGAAACAATCAACTTAAATCAGGAACATATTCAAATCAGAAAAAGTATTGAACATTTTTGAAAAATTAATGTAGTAAGACCAGAAGAACAAAACATAACACCCCTAGAAGTATAAATAATGAAGAAGGAAATGACAGAATGCCATCATTTGCAGAAAACAATCATCAATCTAGGAGTTTCAAGAGAATCAACTTTAAATAAATAGTAAGATCAACATAAAAAAATCAATAGCTTTTCTTACTACCAATAACCCATTAGAAAATGAATCACCAAGCCGGGCGTGGTGGCGCAGGCTTGTAATCCCAGCATTCGGGAGGCTGAGACTGGAGGATCCAGGTTCGCGGCCAGCCTCAGCTATCTAGTGAGGCACTCTGCAACTTAGTGAGACCCGGTTTCAAAATAAAGTAAAAAGTAGGGCTGGGGGTATAGCTCGGAGGTAGAATGCCCCTGAGTTCAATCCCCAGTACCGCAAAAAAAAAAAAAAGAAAATGAATCACCAAACAAAAGAAAGGATGTAATTCACAAAAAAAAAAAAAAAAAACTAGAAAGTATCCAAGAATATACCTAACAAGAAAAGTATAAGACCTACATGAAAAAAATATAAAACTTTACTAAAGGATATATAAGAACACCTGAAGAAATGAGAGGCATACCATGTTCCTGGATAGGAAGACTCAATAAAGATGTCAATTCTCCCCAAATTAATCTGTAAATTCAATGCACTTCCAATCAAAATCCCAAAGGGATTTTTAATGGAACTTGACATGTTGACTTTTAAAGTTCATCTGGAAGAGAAAATACACAAAAATTGCCAAAAATTTTTTTGAAAGACAACCAGAAGGGATGCCCTACCAGATGTCAAATATAATATTAAATGACAATAATGAAAACTGAGTATTGAATCGAGAACACATATATTTGAGACTTTTAAAATATGATAAAGGTGTTAATTCAAGTCAGTGAGAAAAAGGCATATAACTCAATGAGTTATTTTGGGAGAATGGCTATGAAGTTGGAAAAAATAATTAGACCTTTATCACAGAGTATTAAAAAAAAAATCCAGATGGGTTAAAACCTATTAGAAACAAAAATAAAACTAAGTAAGAGGAGAAAATGTAAGAGACTAAATTGTTATAAATCGCAGATTAAGACAGCTGTTTTAGAAAGATGCAAAACCTAGATTCTTGGAAAGAAAAGAGTGACAGATTTTGACAGTATAAAAATAAAAATCTAAAGATGTCATAAAATAAGAAAATTGATAGACTAGGAAAAAAGATTACAAATTATAGTGCTTATATTATTAAGAGAAATTGTTAAATTTTTGGTAAGCAAAGAACAAACACAATGGAGAAAAATCTTATGAGTAAGCAATTTATAGAAAAAAATACAAATATCCAGTATATATGCTCAACTTCACTGGGAATAAGATGAAAACAAAATATAGTATCATTTTGCATCACTGACAATATCTAATCTTTTGGAGAAATTTTTGGTAAAATCTGAAGATCAACATTTAAAAATGTAATTTTCTTTCTAGAATTTAATCATTAAAATATTTGTATATGTAAAATAAATATGTACCTGGACATTCATTATAATATTGACTAACATGGAAAAAACTATAAATAACTCACAAACCAATCAATAGACTAATGGTTAAATAAATTATATGGAATAATAAATAGCTACCTTAAAAATAAAGTAAATTTACATGTGAAGTCCTATCCCTCAGCCTTAACATACCTACTGTACTCATTCTATCCAATCTATATCTCTTTAGCGTGCTTTACTTAACTTCATAAACTTATTAATACTCACAGTTCACTTCAATTTGTTTCTTTTCTTCCTCTCACTAAATACAAATACACTAGGGCAGAGACCCTACTTTGTTTGTTGATCTATCCCTTGCATCTAAAATAGAACCTTAAACACTAAGTACTTAAAAAGATTTACCAACAAATGTATGAAGAAACATCTCTACATTAGATGGAAAAAGCAAGGCTACAGCAAAACAAACATGGTATGTCCCTACTGAAATTGAATAGCATATATATGGAGAGATAAAGCAAAAATGCACATTAAAAAACCTCAGAATTGATAAACCAAGTAGAAATCAAAGAAGAAAAATCAATGACGGATTGTTTTTGTTTTATTTAGCCATACCCTTCCATACTATTTACCTTAGAAAAATGACCCTGTAGGGCTTTTTTGATTTTGGTTTTGTTTTTTGCAGTACTGGAGATTGAACCCAGGGGCATTCTACCACGAAGCTACATTACCTGCCCTATTTTTCATTCTTTATTTTGAAACAGGGTCTCACAAAGTTGTAGAGGGCCTCACTAAGTAGCAGAGGCTGGGCAGGAACCTGTGATCCTCTTGTTTTAGCCTCCCAAATACTGAGATTACCCTGTAGGTTTTTACTCTGCAGTTTTCAGCAAGTAATTAAGAGAAAGAAACCTTTTTCAGACTGTCAAAAAAATAAACAAAATCAAGAGCTGGGCCTAGTGTTGCATGCCTGTAATTCCAGTACTTGGAAAGCTGAGATATGACGATCCCAGGTTTGCAACTAGCCTCAGAAATTTAGGTAGGCACTCTACAACTTAGAAACTGTCTCAAAATAAGGGAAAAAAAAAAAAAAAAAAAAGGGCTGGGGGTGTAACTCAGAGGTAGAATGTTCCTGGGTTCAATCTCCAATCTCACACACACACACACACACACACACACACACACACACACACACACACACTTCCATATGACTAGCAAAAATTCCAAGAGAACTATCATGACAATAAGCATTATGTTTGAAATATATAGGATTAACTTTCTGGTATATGTAACTTAGTTGAAAGTATGTATGTGCCACCAAATTATTTTTAGATGAAAGAACAAGTGCTGACATTGAAATGTACACTAAGGTTCAGTTAAAGCAACTGTTTTTTCAAGAGAAGTAAAATTTATTAAATACCGTTCTCTTTTTTCATTCTTTTTTCTTCTATACCCAATAACTTTTCTGGAAGTATCATTTAGATATTTTGGTTGTACAAATCTATGAAGTTTGACAAATATAGAATTAAGTAAGCGCCATTATAAAAAATATTTTGAACACCCAAAAAATTCTGCCTTGTTCGTTTGTAGGCAATCATGGACGGCTTTCCTCTGTCCCTTAATAACCAGGATGTGTTGTTATTTTCTTTTTCAGATAAGATGGAATAGCACAGATGTTTGAGTCCATCTTCTTTCTCAAACACAAGCTTCTAAGAGTCAGCCACGTCATTTTATCTAACAGTTTATCTCTTTTATTGCTGAGGAATATTTCATCATACAGATGTACAATTTGTTTAGGTATTCACTAGCTAATGAACATTTGAGTGCAATCTTCATCTGAGCATGTATTTGTTTCTCTTAGGTTAATACACAAGAAAAAACCAGATCATATGACAAGTATATGTTTAAATTTATAAGAATGCCAGACTTTTGCAAATTACAGTGTCATTTTACACAATCATTTGCAATGTATGGAAATTCTAGTTACTCTAAACACTAACAGTAGTTTCTGGCCCCTCTCCCACCTCTCTACTCTACTAAGACAAAGTTATATCAAAATAACACTGCAGTTTCTCTGCATTTTCCTATGGCTAACTGGTGTTGAACACAGTTTCCTAAGTTTAATTGTCATTAGTACATCTTCTTTGATCTTTTAAAACCTTTTCCTCAGTGGGACATGGTAGCTCAGGCTTGTAATTCCAGTACTTGGGAGGCTGAGACTGGAGGATACCGGTTCGCTACCAGCCTCAACTACTTAGTGAGGACTGCTGCAATTTAGTGAGACCCTATTTCAAATAAAGAATAAAAAAATAATAATAAATCGGGCTGGGGGTGTAGCTCAGAGGTAGAATGCCCCTGGGTTTAGCCCCTAGAACCACACACACACACAAGAAAAAAAAAAAAAACCCTTTTCTTCAGCAAGGTATGGTGGCACACACTTGTAATCCCAGTACTTGGAAGGCTGAGACAGGAGGATTGCAGGTTCACAGCCAGCCTCAGCTATTTAGGACCTCTGCAACTTAGTGAGACTGTTTCAAAATAAAGAATATTAAAAAGGGCTGGGAGTATAGCTCGGAGGTAGAATGCCCCAGTACTACAAACAAACAACAACAAAGAAAATTTTCAATTTTTATTGAGGTCTTTTGTTTTCTCATTATTGAGTTGAGGGAATTCTTAATATATTCTGAATACAGTTACTTTGTCAGATAGGTGGTTTGTACGTATTTTCTCAGTGCTGTTGGCTTATCTTTTCATATTTACAATATCTTATGAAGAACAAGTATTTAATTTTAGTAAAGTAAAATCAATGTTTTGCTTTAGGTGTATGTTTTGTGTACCCTAACTTAATACAGGGTCATAATGATTTTCTCCCATGTTTTCTTTTAGAATTTTCATTGTTTTGGCTTTTATATTTCAGTTTATGGTTTACTTTAGGTTAAATTTTTATATGCAGTACAATGTTTGGGTGGAAGTTCCTTCTTGTAAAAGGATAATTAAACACTTCAACCCTATTTGTTAAGAAAACCACATTTTCATTATTGAATTGCCTTGGCAGTTGTCAAAAAGTCAATTGATCATGTTCTATGGATCGTCTCTAGACTCTATTTTGTTTCAATAACCAGTGAATTTAAACCTTTGTCAATAACACACTGTTGTGGTTAGTAAAGCTTTATAGTCTATCTTGGTTAGTAAAGCTTTGTTTATAATTAAGTCTTCAAATGCTCCACCTTATTTCTTATTTTTCAAAACTATTCTGACTATTCTAAGGCTTTTCCTAAATAGACATCAAAAAATCTATTTCACCCCCACCCTAAAATCTGGTGGGATTTTCACTGGAATTGTGTAAAATACATAGGTCCTTCAGGAGATGGGAGGAACAGACATTTTAACAGCACTGAGTTTTTCAATCCATGAACATAACATATATTTATATATATTCATGGTATATATTTCATATTTTCATTTATTTAGGCCATATTTGATTTCTTTCATAAATATCTTTTAGTTTTAAGCCTGTAAACTATATATGTACTTTGTTAAATTTTTCCCTAATTGTTTCATATTTTCTGATGTTATAACTGGTACTTCAAAACAATTTTCCTTTTCTAAATGTTCATGTCTAATACATAGAAATATGAGATTTTGCTAAAATCTTTATTGTAAGAGCTGTTTTATAGATTCCATCATTATATATGTTATATATAGACAATTATATAGATATTATATATATATGTTATATATAGACAATCCTGTCATCCATATTTTGTTTTTTTTTTTTTCAAAAGAATTTTTTTCAATTTTTACTTACTTGACTAGGACCCTCTAGTAATATGGTGAGTAAGAATGAAAAGTATGGAAAGTTTTATTTTGTTCTCAATCTTAGGAAGAAAACATTCAGTCTTAGTATGATGTTGGCTATAGGCTTTTCATAAATGCCCTTTATGGGGTAGAAAGTTCTCTTATATTCTCAGATTACTAAGAATTATCAGTAGATGTTAAATTTTGTCAAATTCTTTTTCTGTTATCTAATAAGATTATAAAATTCCTTTTTTCCTTTAGTGTAATGGCATCATAAATTGCACTGATTAGTAAATAGTAAATATTCAACCAATTTTATAATCCTAGGATATACAACATTTGGTCATGAGACAATATAGGTACATATTGCTGGATTGCTTGCTAACATTTTTCTAGGATTCTGTATGTGTGTTCACAATATATACTGGTTTGTAATTTTCTTATATCTTTGCTTAGCTTTGGTATGAAGGTAATGTAAGTCTCAAGTATGAGGATGTAATCCTTCAGTGACTATATTCTGGAAAGTTAGTGTAGAACTGGTATTATTTCCTTCTTTAATGTTTCGTATAATTTACACATTAAGTCATTTGGACTTAAAAGTTGTCTTGTTTTTGTTGGAAGATTTGTCATTAGAAATACAGTTTCTCTAATAGATAGTTATTCAGAGTACTTATTCTCATAGCAGATTGGGTAGCTTGTGTTTTTTCAGGAATATGACCTTTCATTTAACTTTATTGGCATATGTATAGAATTTGTAGCAGCATTGCTTTTTTCATTGTTTTATTTGAGCTATATTAATTTTAATAATTCCAAGAACCAACATTCAGAGTTTCCCTTTTCCCCTCTCTGGCTTTTATTATTGTTATTATTTTTTGTGTGTGTGTGGTACTGGGGATTGAACTCAGGGGCATTCTACCTCCGAGCTCCACCCCCAGCCCTATTTTTTTATTCTTTATTTTGAAACAGGGTCTCACTCAGTTGCTGAGTGCCTTACTAGGTAGCTGGGGCTGGCCTCAAACCCGGATCCTCTGGTCTCAGCCTCCCAAATGCTGGGACTGCAAGCGTGCGCCACCACGCCCAGCCTATTATTGTTATTATTCTCAGTAACACTGATCTGCTTTTATCTTTATTATTTCCTTCATTCTGTCTGCTCTGGTTTAATTTGCTCCTCTTTTTGTGTTTTTTTTTTAATGTGAAGCTTTAGATCTGATTTAAAAACTGTCCTCTTTTCTAACACATTTACTACTATAAATTCCCCTCTAAGCATCGCTCTAGCTGCAGTAAAACAAGTTCTGATATATTTCATTCAATTCAAAACATTTTCTAAGTTATCTGTGGCTTCCTCTTTAACCTATTTATTACTTTTAGGGTATATAGGTTAACTTCCAAATAGTTGGAGGTTTCCAGATGGCTTTTTTCCATGAGAGTCAGAGAACAATCTCGAGTGACGTCAAAATACTTTAGGAATTTTGTTTATACAAAAAAAAAAAATCACTTTTATTATAGGAATTTTAAATTAATAGAAAGACGGACAAAAAGGAACCTTGCACAGAATTATTCAACTAGAAAATGGTTAAAATGGTAAGTTTTTTATTATGTATATTTTACCACAATAAAAAACAAAAGAAAAATAATTATCATTGGTTTGTGGAGTTTACTATTCACTATCAAATTTGAGATTTTTAAGTCTATTAGAAAAAATTCTTGTTAGTATTGATATTTCTTTGTTTTACAAAGAAAAACACAAATGCACCATTTTAAGAATCCTAAAATTTTAAAGGTGGAAGATATTAAAGATTACATAGTGAAAATGCCTATTCTGACTTAAACATTTATATTTTTTCTAACTCTTAAAGTTTTATATCTTAATACCTTGCTTCTTCAATTCTATCATTGTTATTATCTATTAAATCTGAACTTTGAACAGCATTTCAGGAATCTAAACTTTTTCTCTCATTCAATTTGTCTTCTGGGTCATTTCTTTCCTATCCATTTCACAGTTAACTGTGCTCTCTTTCAGTGTCCTCTCCTGCCATTTCCCTCAAAATATACTTTCATAAGCTTGTATCCCTTCATCAACTCACTTAAATACTGACATGTCGTCTTCTATACTATCTTGGGCCTTTTTGTTTGTTAAATTACATACCAGGATAATTCATTCATAAACACAAGTTTTAACGATGACTTTTACCACTAACTTAAAATATTCATCCCTCCCATTGACTTCTTAGCTGAGCTTCCATTCTGTTATCGAAACTGTTAGATATCTCCTCCTGCATGTATAATAGGCACTTCAATTAGATGTATCTTAAACTGACTGGTTTCTGTACCCTCTTCTCCATCTCCAATTAAAAAAAAAAAAATCAAACAACTCTCCCTCTTGTATTTTTTCTCAGAACAAAGTACACAGTTTTGCCCTTACTTTCTTTTTTTCCTCACTGCCTCGATTTACCACAGGCAATACTCTATAGAAGGCAGTAACAGCAGGAGATTTCTAACAGACTACCGTTAAACAAATAAATTGTAGAACTGTTTACTCATATAAACATATACACATGCATGTATCCTCATATATACATACACATGCACACATACTATTTAAAACTAAGCTCAAATAGTTAAAAGTCAGATTTATTAAGTATTCTAATCCCTTTGAAATGTAAATCAGATCTTACACTCTTGTTAAAAACTGTCTAATGGATCCTATTTCATTTTGATAAAAAGCCAAAGACTCTCCAAGGTTCCAAAATGGCAAGAATTACTATCTGTGGGTCATTTACATAATCCAAGCTCCAAGAACATTACAGGTGTTTAATAAAATAATTGTTGAAAGAATAACTTCCAATATTTGATTGAGATTCAATGGAAAAGAATATTCTTGGCATATCAAATAACATAGAAGTAACACTGGGACAGGGGTGGTGACTGTACTTGGGAGGCTAAGACAGTTCAAGGTCAGCCTCATCACTTAGTGAGACTGTTTTAAAATAAAAAAAATAAAAGAGAGAGGAGAAATAGCATATACAATACACCGGATATAATCCCAAGTACTATACACACATAAAAAAAAGTAATACTGAAACACTAGATACATGTTATCTTAGAATCAGACTTAAGTGTACATATACCATATTTAATAAATCCAGTGCTTATCCAAACAGACCAAAGCTATCATTGATACTTTTCCTTTCCCATCAATTTTGCTTTATATGAGTCTAAAGATAATATTTTATGCCACGATTTAAAAATAGACTACATGTATGCTTGCTTAGTATTTCCATTAAAGTCCAAATTATTAAATTGGGGAAAATAGTGAATGTCTTTGCTTTGCTTTGTTTTGTTTTGTGCTACGGGGGATTAAACCCAGGAGCATGCTATATACCCAGCTCTATTTTATTTTATTTTATTTTTCAACAGGGTCTCACTAAATTGCCCAGACTGGTAGTGAACCCACCATTGTCCTGTCTTAGCCTCCGAAGAACTAGGATTAGAAGCATGCAGGCACGATGGCACATAGCCTTGGACTCTTTTAAAGGAAAGGCTTTTGAATTTTGAACATTTGTATTAGCATCAGTCTAGATGAAATTAGCGAGAGAATGTCTAAGTTTAAACTAAACTGAATTCTGCATAGAGATTAGTTCCTAAAAAGCTGAATTTACATGTAGATGACAAATATCCTACACAATCAAAAGTAAAGCAATGTTCCTCCTTTACCACCAAAAAATTCACCCAAAAAGAGACAGTCAGCAGGCATATTAGCTAAAACAATGAAAGTCTGGCACATACTTTATATATGTCACATGACAAGAGTCTTTTAGGGCAAACAAATCTAATAAAATTAAAAATTTATTCCTGAGCAGGGCGTGGTGGCGCATGCTTGTAATCCCAGCATTTGGGAGACTGAGACCGGAGGATCCGGGTTCGCGGCCAGCCTCAGCTACCTAGTGAGGCACTCTGCAACTTAGTGAGACCTGATTTCAAAATAAAGAATAAAAAATAGGACTGGGGGTGTAGCTCGGAGGTAGAATGCCCCTGAGTTCAATCCCCAACACTGCAAAAAAAAAAAAAAAATTATTACTGGACTTATAATGAATTCAAAATGCTGAGTGTCACTGTAAACAAGCCTTTTAAAAATTACTTTTAGTTGGGCACGGTGGCACACACTTGTAATCCTAGTACTTGAGAGGCTGAGACAAGAGGATCATAGGTTCAAGGCCAGTCTTAGCTACTTAAAAAGGCCTGCTGCAACTTTGTGTTTAAAAAAAAATAAAAACTAAAATAGGGCTTGGGGTGTAGATCAGAGGTAGAATGTCACTGGTTTCTATCCCGTCTGTCTGTCTCACACACACACACACTAGTGATTATACTGGATTCCTTACTTAGAACTGTCCTCAAGAACCATTTCACAGGACTGAAATATTAAGAGATTTCTATAACTAAGTTGTTTTTAATTTACTGATTATTTTTAGCCATGGCTTGATAAAAAGGTCTGCAAGCTATTAGATAACCATTCAAATGGCATCTTTGAAGAGTATCATTAAATAATTATTTTGCAAAACAAATGAAAATTACAATCATGAAAATCCATGCCCATGAAAAAAACACCTTCATTAATTGTGACTGTTCCTGTTTTTGTTTCTCCACTGAAGTCTTATTTTTCTCATCAACTGATTTTGTTGTGAGCTGGCAGACAAGAAGCAGCAGGCATACAAAGTTTGATTTACATGAGCCTTGACACAAAAGTTTTGCTTTCATCCTAAAAATAGGACGACTTTGCAACTGGTCTAACCAAATGTGACATCAAAATATCTCAAATTACAAAGATTAAAAAATAATTATCACTTGCATTATTAAAAGAAACTTCTTGGGTGATCTAATAAATATTGTTTAGCTAAGTAATTTGGACATGGGTCTCAATGATGAGGTAAGTAATTTCTGATTGATAGGGCTTGTATCTTTACTTATCATGGTTTGTACCATAGCACTTCACACATCAAATGTCATAAATAAAAATACTGATTAAATTTGACATAAATACTACATTTTATTCCCATCATTTAAAATATGAAAAAATCAATATATTCAATTTTCAGAAAGATCTATAAGAATTTCCCAATTAACACCAATGTTCTATTTTGTCTGAACAA
This sequence comes from Graphiurus murinus, assembly GCA_004027655.1. NCBI lineage: Eukaryota > Metazoa > Chordata > Mammalia > Rodentia > Gliridae > Graphiurus > Graphiurus murinus. The sequence continues at coordinate 14,758 of PVLC010009982.1, forward strand.
ACTGACTTCTCTCAAAGAAGCTAATCTTTATGCCACCAACTCCCTATCAATCACTCTGACCTGAACAACTCTGAAATTATTAGATCTTGTTGCAGGTATGAATGCTTCTCAATGAGAAAGGTTCTTGTGGTAGAAGGTAGAAATGCCAACTTACTATGCAAATACCATTCAAGTCTTATATATTCCCACAGTCATATACTGAATACTGTTTACATTATGAAAATAAGTTTACATGTTCTTTACACAACAATATAGACCTTCATGCTATAATGTAATAAATATCCTATGATTAAGCTTTACATTTTTGCAAAATAGAACATTAAAAACAATATGGTTAGCCGGGTGTGGTGGCACACGCTTGTAATCCCAGCATTTGGGAGGCTGAGACTGGAGGATCCGGGTTCGCGGCCAGCCTCAGCTACCTAGTGAAGTACTCCACAACTTAGTGAGACTCTGTTTCAAAATAAAGAATAATAAGGGGCTGGGGGTGTAGCTCGGAGGTAGAATGCCCCTGAGTTCAATCCCAGTACCGCAAAAAAAAAAAAAAAAAAAAAAAAAAAAAAAAACCAATATGGTTTAAGAAGAAAACAGGACTGAGGATATTACACTCAAAACTTACACAATTGTATAATGAGAACATTAAAGCAAATAGCATTTTTAATAAAAATACTAGCACTCTCAAGTTTTTTGTTTTGTTTTGTCTTTTTTTAGTGGTATCTAAGAGATTGTACTCAAAGGCATTTTACTTAAAAGCTACACCCCCAGCTGTTTTAATTTTTTGTTTTGAAACACATCTTCACTACATTGCTGAGACTATCCTCTAACCTACAATACTAATATCTCAGCATACTTGGGGATTACAGGTGTGTCTCCATGCTCACCTTAAAAAGTACTTTCAAGAGAAAACATTTAGCCAAGCTGAGCAAAAGTGAAAAAATTAAGGTATCTATGACAGTATACTGTGTATTAATTCAGCTACTGCTATTCAGTGGCATAAAACTAAAAATATTTGGAGCTACTGTGTGTATAAACCAATGTAAATTCTGCTATCTTTAGGGTACCCACACACATATAGTCCAAACCAAAACATTTTTAAAAATTATGCCAAGAAAGTAGGTATATACTAACATTGTCACAAGAAGACTGAATATGGCTAACCCATCTACCTGCTAATTGTATATGAGCACTGACATTATAGAAACAGTCAATGGAGAAACTTCACTAAAATTTCACTGGCTTTGATCCAGTACCTGGAATAATAATGACAAATAATATGAATCTTCATTTAATTCCTCATAAAAATATTTAAGTCTATACTGAGACCATTAAATTCCCCAAACCAATTATATAGTTTCTCAATGCAAATGAAAATTAAGCTTGGTATATTGCCAACGTATAGCAAACAAATTAAATAATTAGCCATCAACTTTATGTTTAACTTGATAAAGAGATTTAAGGATATATATACTTCACAAGAAGCTTAAGAATCCAAGAAACATGGCTAAGTTGTCTATATGTTATGTGTGTAAAATGTTTTTGAAATATGTGTACACAAAATTTTAACCCAAATCCATTTTTAGAAAGAAAAAAAAAAGGGCAAATTTTGAAGGCTGACAGTCATGTGGTTCAAAATTTAATAACCTCAAAAAAGTAATTAGAAAAGAAAAAAATTTTAAAAATAATTTACTTTTAATACATTATAACCACCTGAAATCACAAGTCTTTCTAACTGAAAGTAAGAAATTCATCTTTTTGTTATAGTTCAAGCCAATGGCACGGCAGGGTAGCTAGGAGGCAAACTATTGAATGAATATTATATGTATCACTAAAAATATTTAAGTTTGATAAGTACTTAATTTGGAGACCATGAAAGATATCTTTATTCCTCCCATTATTTTATCATTCCCTTAAAAGGTTTCTGACAATAGAATATATCCATGTAGTTTATCTTCTTCATCTAGAGAAGCTACTACTGAAATGAAACTTAAAACTAGAAAAACACTAAATATTGAAAGTGAATTGTCTTACAGATATCAATTAAAAAAAAATACAAAAGAACCTAAATCTAGCTATATTGATTATTTGAACAAATTGAATTCTGATTATAAAATAATGAATGGGCCAGGATGACAGTACATGCCTGTAATCCCAGTACTTGGGAGCCTGAAATAGCCTCAGTAATCAAGGAGAGGCTCTCAGCAACTTACTGAGACCGTCCTTCTAAATATAAAACTAAAAGCTGGGCATAGTGGCACATACTTGTAATCCCAGGACTTGGGAAATGAGACAAGAGAATCCGGGTTCGCGGTCAGCCTCAGCTACTTAGTGAGACACTCTGCAATTTAGTGAGACCCTGTTTCAAAATAAAGAATTAAAAAAATAGAGCTGGAGCCGGGCGTGGTGGCGCACGCTTGTAATCCCAGCATTCGGGAGGCTGAGACCAGAGGATCCGGGTTCACGGCCAGCCTCAGCTACCTAGTGAGGCACTCCGCAACTTAGTGAGACTCTGTTTCAAAATAAAGAATAAAAAATAGGGCTGGGGGTGTAGCTCGGAGGTAGAAAGCCCCTGAGTTCAATCCCCAGTACCGCAAAAAAAAAAAAAAGGAGCTGGAGGTGTAGCTCGGAGGTAGAATCCCCCTGGGTTCAATCCCCAGTATTGCAAAAATAAATAAATAAATACTAAGATAGGGCTGGGGTATAGCTCAGAGGTAGAACGTCCCCTGGGTTCAATCCCCAGTGCCACACACACACACACAAAAACATTGCTTAGAAGATAAAAAGTAGTAGCTCCATTATGAAAGCCTATTATATAAAGATTAAAAATTGGAAAATAAGCTTTTAGTCATTCCCATTGGTTTTTGTTTATTTATATTCAAAAATAGTATTTTGTAATTCACATAAAAATATCAGCATCTTTCTTTCTCATGCTTTCAGTTATTAAACAAATATTTATCATCAAAATAACTCCCATATTCTCAGAACTATGGTAGTCGCTGAAGAATAAATCTGGATCCCTGTACTATTTTAATGAGATGTCCACCTCTACTTTTCAGATGTCCCCACCTCAACTACCACTATGATACTCTCTCCTTTCCATCAGAGGTTGAACTCTTACCAGGAGTCTAACTAAAATATCTATTAGAATTAATCTTCAGATTTAACTATAAGTATATTGGATGCCAAGCTCTATTTTTAACTAGTAGAATTTAGTCAATACTAAAAAAAAAAAAAAAATTCATTCTATAAAGAAAACACATTATGCAGATAACGTAAAATACAAAAGGTATGACTCCACAAACTAACCATTGTTTAAAAGGTGTAGAGGGAAAAAAGCTAATATTCTTATCTCACTACAATATAACAATAACACGTTGTTAGATGATATTGTCCCAAAGACAATGTTGCCTCTACTTTTTTTTTTGGTGGTGGTACTGGGGATTGAACCCAGGGACATTCTACCTCTGAGCTATACCCCCAGTCCTACTTTTTATTCTTTATTTTGAAACAGGGTTTCTCTAAGTTGTGGAGAGCCTTACTAAGTAGCTGAGGCTGACTGAGAACCGGATCCTCCTGACTCAGCCTCCCAAGTAGTAGGATTACAAGCATGTGCCACCACACTCAGCAATCTGACAACTTGTAAAAGGAAACTACAGAAAGAGAAGGGGGGAAGAGTAGAAAAAAAGTGAAGAAAAAATATCTGAAAATTCTCAAAATTGGACAGAATAATATAAGCTTACAAATCTAGTAAGTTTGAAAAATTCCAAGAAAAAAACAAAGGTATACCACAGTACATTACAATGAAACTATAAAAAAATTTTTTAAAAAACCTTAAAAATAGTCAGAAGAAAGAATACATTAAGTACAAAAGACATCTCATCAGAAAGAATGGAGGCCAGAAGACAAAATGGAAACACTTTTAAAATGCTAAAAGAAAAATATTTCAATGAAAAGCCCAATAAGCAGTAAAAATATGATGCAAAAGGAGAAACATACATCTTCACATAAAATCAGAGAGACTTTGTTGCCAGTACACATGCACTATAAAACTTCAAAAGAAATTCAAGTAAATAGAAAATGATATAAAACTGGATCCACTTAAAGTAATGAAGAGCACCAGAAATGGCATAAAAAATATGTCCTCATTTTCTTCATCTAAGAAAATATCTTTAAATAATAACAGTCTATTCTGAGGCTTCACAACATATGTAGAAATGAAATGTATGACAATAATCAGACCAGGGACATAAGGAAAGAAATAAGAGCAGTATAAGGCTCTTAACATTACATGTGAAGTAATGTATCATGCAACAGCAATGGTAAGCTAACATATACTGAAAGCACTAGAACTACAAATAAACCAGTAAGAGGCAATAGACCAAGAGATAAATATAATGAAATACTAAAATTTATTCACAGAAGAGCATCTTCTCAGCAACCTAGTGAGAACCTGTTTCAAAATTTAAAAATAAAAAAAACCTGGGGTGTAACTCAGAGGTACAAATCCCCTGGGTTCAATTCCTAGTTAAAAGCAAACAAAACAAACAAACAAACAAAAAAAAAACCGAGTAATCAAACCAACTGGGCAAAAAGAACAAAGTTGAGGGACTCATACTACCTAATTTCAAAATACACTACAAAGCTATAGTACTCAAAATAATACAGTACCACATAAAAACAGCATGGTAAGAAGCATGAAAACACAGACCACTGGAACAGAATAGGGGGCCCAGAAATAAACCCATCCACTATGATTTCAACAAAGAGGCTGAGAAGACATAATAGGGAAAACATAGTCACTTCAACACAATGTTATTGGGAAAATTAGATATTCACAAGTAGAAGAATGAAATTAGACCCTTATCTCATATCATATACAAAAATACATTGAAATTTAAAGACTTAAACATAAGACCTAGAATTATAAAACTACTAGAAAAAAACCATAGGGAACACTTCATTAAAAGCATAGAGGGGGGGAAAACTAAAAATGGGATTACATCAGAATAAAAAGCTTCTGTACATAAAGAAAATAATCAACACAGTAAAGAGACAACCTATAGGATGGGAAGAAATACTTCCAAACCATACATCTTACAAGGTGTTAATATCTAAAACACATTAAGAATTCAAATAACTCAATAGCAAGAAAACAACTCAATTAAAGGTGGGGAACAGAGCCAAGTATGGTGGCACACGCCTGTAATACTAGTATTTGGGAGGCTGCAGTATGAGGATCATAGGTTTGAGGAGGCCAGCCTCAGCAATTTAGTGAAACCTTCAGCAATTTAGCAAGACCTTGTTTTAAAACTAAAAGTTGACAAAAAAAGAAAAAGAAATGGAGAAAAGACCTGAATAAACATTTCTCCAAAGAAAACATACAAATGGCCAACAAGCATATGAAAAAATGTTGAATATTACCAATTATATGGGCAATGTGAATTAAAAACATAATGAGAAATCATACCTCACACCTGTTAGAATGGCTTTAATCAAAAAGACAAATAGTAACAAGTGTTGGCAAGACTTGGAGAAAAGGGAACCCAGATTCACTCTTAGTGGAAATATAAATTAGTACAGCTATTATGGAAACTTCTTGAAAAACTGAAAGAGAGAGAGAGAGAGATACATTACCATATGATTCAGAAATGGCACTACTAAGTATATATCTAAGGGAAATAAAATCAGTATTTCAAGGAGGTTCTACACTCCCACACTCACTGAAACATTATTCACAATAACCAAAATATGGGAATCAATATAAGTGTCTACTGATGGATGAATAAACTAAATATAATAAACACACACACACACACACACACACACTGGAAAACTAGTCTTTGAAAAGAAAAAATTCTGTCACTGGAGATTATATGGATGAATCTAGAGGACATTATGCTAATTTAAACAAGCCAGGCACAGAAATACTTATACATATCATATGATCTCACTTATATCTGGAATCTTTATGCAAAGTCAAGCTCAGAGGACAAGAGTAAAATGGTAGGAGATAACGCTCAAAATTTCAGTTAGGAGGAATAATCAAAAGATGTATTTACAACATGACTACAGCTAATAAATGTATAGTTGGAGATTTCAACATTTGTCTGGCAATATTGACAGAACAAGTGGATGGAAAGTCCATAAGATATAAAAGATTTGAACATTATTAACTAACTTAATCTAATTAGTGTTTTGGGGACAATTAGCAATTATTCTTCAAGTGCCAGTATCAGAAAAGAAAAGGGGAACATTATTACAGATCCTATCATCACTTAAAGAGGACAGAACTTTTATGAGTAACTCTACCTTGACTTAGACTGAAATGGGCAAATTTCTTACAAGACACAAATTATCAAAAACTGAGAGATAGCCAGGAACAATAGCCACAACTGTAATCCTAGCTATTCAAAAAGCTGAAACAAGAAGATTTCGAGTTTGAGGCCAGCCTTTGCAAAGTTGCCAGACCCTAGATCAAGGCCAGGAGGGATGGGGGAGCTGAATCATAGCTCAGAAGTAGAAAGCACTTGCCCTAGCATGCTCAAGGCCCTGGGTTTTCTACCAGTATCACAAAAAGAAAAATAAAATGGCATAGAAAATCCCTGTGTCTACTAAAGGATATAATCCATCATTTTATGAGGCTAATTTCTGATACAAAAAGTGATCATTTATATAACAAGAAAACTAACGACTAGTGTGCTTTGTGAATAATCCTTTACAAGATAAAAGAAATCAAATCCAGTCATATAAGAAAAGTGTCATACATCATGACCACATAGTGTTTATCTAAAGAATAATATAAAGTTGGTTTAAAATACAAAAGTCAAGTAATATAATTCATAAAACAGAATAAAAGAGGAAAATCTCAGGATCAATCTCAAAAGATGCAGACAAAAGCAACAGACAAAAGTTAATAATCTTTAAGAAAACCTCTTAGTAAACTAGGTATAAAAGGGTATGACCTTAACCAGATGAAAGAATCAAGAAAAAAACTACAGATAACATCATACTTATCAAACTAAACCACCAGTATTTTTCCTCCTAAGATTAGGAAGGAAAGGATATCCATAGTAAGTAATTCCTTTTAAAACTTCATGCTGAAGGTCCTATCTATGACAATAATATGAATAATAAAGAATAAGAAAGCATAAAAATGAGCTGGACATGGTGGTGCACGTTTGTAATCCCAGTACTTGGGAGGTGAGACAGGAGGATCACAGGTTCATGACCAGCCTCAGCTACTAACTGAGGCCCTCCGCAACTTAGTGAGATTTTGTTTCAAAATAAAAAATTGTGTGTGTGTGTGTGTGTGTGTATGTGTGTGTGTGTGTGTGTGTAGGAGATTGATTGATTTTCACTGTGTGGACCAAAATTACATGAACTATATAAAACACATTTCTAAGTACATTATGGTCAAGACACCAGTATGAAACCTCAGCTCCAGATGTTCTAAATTTAAACCTTGGAACAAACCAAAACATTAGAAAACTGAGCATTTAACTATATTTTTTTAAACTAAATTGCATTTTATCAGTAAACTGTTGGCTTACAGTCTGTAGAAACAATATGACACTTGTTGTTTATTTTAGGAATGATGGAAGTTATCTACTACAACATTCAGTACCTCCATTATAAGGACCCCAGGAGAAATTATTTTTCTCAAATCTCAATTTTATGAAATACAAGGTCTCCAGATCACATAATACACACATGAAGATATGGACTAACACAAATCTCAAAACTCAATCAATTTCCAAAATTGGCTGGTTTACCATTTAAGCAAAGATATAATACAGACTATAAAATACTGATATATGGTCTCAAAATACATTTTCAGAGCAGAAAAGGGTGGAGGATAATGCATGTGAAAGAGAGTCTAGAGCTAGGCATGCTCACCCCATGCCTATAATCCCAATATTTGGAAGGTTAAGAAAGGAGGATCACAGGTTCCAGGCCAGCCTCAGCAATTTAGTGACCTCAGCAATTTATTGACACCCTGTTTCAAAATAAAAAATTAAAAACACTGTATTTGTAGCTCCAAGGCAGAATGTTCCTGGGTTCAATTCCCAACACCAAAAAAGAAAAAAAAAAAAAAGACTAGGGAGATATAAGCAGGGCTCTGAATAATAAAGATGGAGCCAACAGGTAGACAACTAAAGTAGCAACAGGATATTAAGTAGAATACAATGAAAAGGCAAACAGTTTATACTAAGTATTGTAAAGATAAATCTGGATGGTCAGACTACGTACTATAAAGACAAATTTGGATGCTTAGAATGAAATCAAATAATATATAAATCAGGTATCAAATTGGGCTTGAATTTGATTCTTAAAAGTGAAGTAACATAGTAAAATGGGTTATCAAGTTTTTGAAAAATACAAAATATGTGCCATCATCTCAAACTTTTTAGAAGTTACTGAAGATGTGATTTAAAGAAATCTAGTTATAAATTTTATATACAGATGGAGTCATTATATGGTATGACCTGATTTTAAAGACTTAAAAATGCAACAATAAAAGTTTGAAACAATATACAAAGCTTATAATCCTTAAAACCCCAACCAACTGATTACCTGGGTTGATTGACATTAATATAAATGACTTTTAATCCTACTACTTCCCTATTTCATATATTCACCTAATCAAAGCCAAGAAATGTTCAAAGACATTCCCAAGGAAAAAAGATAGGATTTCTTCACTGTGAAAAATAACATCAGTTAAAATGAAAAACAAGCATTTACTATGTTCAAAATACAACCTGAACCAGGTATGGTGACGGACATTTGTAATACCAGTACTTGGGAGGCTGAGACAGGAGGCACAGGTTCACGTACAGCCTCAGCAAACTAGCAAGACCCTGTTTCAAAACAAAAGGTAAAAAGGAGCTGGGAGTGTAACTGGGAGGTATAACGCCTCTGGGTTCAATCCCCAGTAAAATATACACGTGCATGCATGCACGCGCGCGCGCACACACACACACATCTAAATTACTGAAGACACCAAAAATAAATCTATTCACAGAAAGCCAGACTATAAACACTACAAACTCAACACAATGAAAAAGAAAGCCTAGAAAGTCAATGCCAACATAATTCAGCACTCCCACTTACCTTGTTTTTTTTTTTTTTTTTGCAGTAC
>PVLC010009982.1:23993-52224 GCA_004027655.1 Graphiurus murinus
CCTTTTTTTTTTTTTTTTTTTTGCAGTACTAGGGTGGAACCTGGGGGCATTCTACCTCTGAGCTCAGCCCCAGCCCTATTTTTTTATTCTTTATTTGGAAACAGGGTCTCACTAAGTTGCGGAGGGCCTCACTAAGCAGCTGAGGCTGGCCGCGAACCCAGATCCTCTGGTCTCAGCCTTCCAAATGCTGGGATTACAAACGTGTGCCACCAGGCCAGGCTGTAAAATATTTATAAAATGATCCATCCGCCAAATTTTTTTCAACGACAAATGATGAGCTTAATGATATTTTAATTGAGTAGCATTCAATTGGATAGTTTCATAGAATAAGGTAGCTTTCTATCCAATGTCATTTCCCTTTATTTCATGGAGAAAACTAACAACAGGAGAGAGACATCTGAAAAGATACAGCATTACACAAACGTGACACAAAATCTTAAAAAGGAAAATTTTCTAAAGTATGTAAACACTTAAACACAGCAGTTTTGGAAACTCTGAACTAGCATTTTCTTATGAAATACAAGAATTTAGAAATTGTATTTCCCAAACCTGATTAAATTCTTCACATAAATATACACTGGTTTTATATTATGATGGTAGGTCATAAGTTACAAATATACAACATGTGACAAGGACTAGGGAAGTGACAATAGGACAAATTCAAGGTTAGAGACATGTAAGAGTCAACACCAATTAGATGAAGAGGGATTAACAGAAGGAAAAGGTCTGTATGGAAGTGAATTAAGCTGGCAGCAATATTCAAATACCAAGTAGAGGATCAAAATCTGGACAATCTATAGCAGGGAAAAGAACTCACAATGAGTAGGCAGCAGGTACCAAAGCTGAGAGAAAGGCTAAATGCAAAAGATCAGACTAAACCAAGAAAGCCTGATAGCACAGAACACCAAAAACAGTTTAATTCTGACTCAACACTGTTTCTTATCTAAACTGTCCTTTGGAATTTGAAGGCTGTGAGAAGAATTGACCCTTAAGAAGTATAAAGATACAGAGTTGTGCATGTTACTGGTATTTCTCTTTTCTTATGGAAACACATTATTTATTCCAATGCCAATGTCCAAGTAAATTCTGACAAAATTATAATATATAAAAAATTTATTTACATAAATACAAACACAAGAGGAAGTTATAAAGTAAATTTTAAATGACTCAATTTTACTACTATACAAAGAAACTGAAAACTAACAGTTCTTGGGTAAGTGAATACACACATTAACTGAATTTTATTTTTCATTTTTATACACAATATAAAATCAACTACTTTCAAAGAAAGAAATTCTCTTGACTGGATGACAACCAAAGTGGCACATGCTACAGGAAAGAATAGGAGGATAAAAAAGAAATCTATAGCATTCAAAATAAAAAACTCAAATTTGACAAAGGAGTGATCAATTTTAATTTATGAACTCCATTTCTTATCACTCAGTTGAACTGCAACATAAGACATTTGATAGAATTCACAAACTCATTTCAGTTTTCAATTATCTTTGCCAGTATCAAAACAGCATTACTACTAACAAAACAATTTTCTACTTATTTCTAGTTTCTCCTTTCACTCACTACTTCACTTGGGTGTACACAAACTCTGCATTTTCTGAAATTCTGAATGATTAAGACTTCAAATTACCATGCAAATTATACCACATAACATTTTTCCCATTTCTATACCTGCTATTTTGTAGTTGAAGACAGAGTGACCTACAGAGAACAGTGTCAGAGATTACAGAAGTTGGAAGTATGTGAAGAATTAATAAATTCAATATAATAGTAAAAGAATATCTTTCAATCAAGCAGACTTAGGTCGAAATCTTAGTTTTATGCCCCCTTACTAGCTAGCTGTAAGCCTGGGCAATATTCAAGTACGGTCCATGGGAACTATGGGGATCCCCAAGCCTCTTCCAGAGGGGCTCTGATGTCAAAATTATTTTTATACTATCGTTTTTCACCATATTGACACTCCCACTGATTCAAAAACAACTGGTCAATAAAACTGGGGTTTTTTATTATTATTTTTTATTTTTTATAATAATTGGTGCATTGTAATCATATATCTTTGTTAGGTACAAGCTGATAAAAGCATATATGCACACATTTCTCATTTAACCCCTTCCCCAATTCCCACCCCACTCCCTCGTCCTCCCTCCTCCTCAAGTTAAGTTTTAGTGATTGACCTACATATATTTGTGAAAGTACATCATGTGCATTAGGGTGCCCCCCCACCCTTCCATCCTCTTCGGTTAAGTCAACTTCTTTGCTTATCGAGGTTCTCTCCTTTTTCATCTGGAGACCCTCTTATGCCCCATCTTCTCCCTGACATATCCACATAGGACCAACACTTCAACACATAGGCACAGGTAAAATCTTTCTCAAGACCCCAAAACACAAGCAACTCAAAGGAAGATCAATACATGGCATTGCATTAAACTGAAGAGCTTCTGTGCAGCAAAGGAAACTATCAAGAACCTCAGCAGAGAGCCCACAGAGTGGGAGAAAATTTTTGCCAGCTACTCTTCTGATAGAGGACTAATATCTAGGATATACAGAGAACTCAAGAAACTCACAGCTAAGAAAACAAATAACCCAATCAAAAAATGGGCAAAGGGTCTAAATAGACACTTCACAAAAGAAGGAATACAAATGGCCAATAAATGTATGAGAAAATGTTCTACATCATTAGCAGAGAGATGCAAATCAAAACTACCTTGAGATTTCACCAAAACTGTTTTTTTAACACAAATCAAAACCATGAGAGCAATCTATAGTAATCAACATACTCTCTTACAATCCTTTAAAAAGTGTGTAAGGGGTAAAAGAAAGCCAGTGTCCTTTTATAGAATAGTAAGAAATACAAGAAAGCCGAGCGTGGTGGCGCACGCTTGTAATCCCAGCATTCAGGAGGCTGAGACCAGAGGATCCGGGTTCGCGGCCAGCCTCAGCTACCTAGTGAGGCACTCCGCAACTTAGTGAGACTCGGTTTCAAAATAAAGAATAAAAAATAGGGCTGGGGGTGTAGCTCGGAGGTAGAATGCCCCTGAGTTCAATCCCCAGTACCGCAAAAAAAAAGAAATACAAGACTATGTGGAAGATGAGGTGTCATTACCAAAAACAGTGGTAAATAGTAAGTAGATTTCTCCCTTTGCCCACTATTTACCATTGTTAGTCCATAATCATGACAAAAAAAAGAAACAACTTCCCTATAACTCTTTCAGTCTTATTTTTTTAAATGCATCAAAACAAAAAACAGTCCTCTGGTGCCAAGATAAATACGGAGCAAGAAATGCCTCCGTAATAAACCCCCTTACTTTGCTTAAATCTGAGCCTTATTTCAGTTTCAACCTAAAGATTTCAGTCAAATTCTTAATCCACTGCCTCTAGGACACAACCATAAAGAGTCAGGGCTTTTACCTTTACATACTATAACTTGTAATATCAAGTACACATAAACCTAGAAATCCTGGCTTTAGTTGACAAAGGTATGTAGCTAGGTTGCAGAATTACTATTATACTAAATACTATAAATATTATTTTCATCAAAATGCTGTTTTAAAAATAAAACAAATTTCAAATACTATATCCTGAACAAAGCATTCTAAATTTAATTAAAAATAAGATGCAATTTTTGTGGCATCTTCTCATTTCTAAGCCAATTCTGACAGGAAACTTCTAAAATTGATTTTATTATAAGTAATAAAACCAAAATATATGGTAATCAAGTTTCTGAAATAATTTGTTTTATACTTTCATATAAAAAAAAGTCTAGCCAGGCGTGGTGGCGCACGCTTGCAATCCCAGCATTTGGGAGGCTGAGACCGGAGGATCAGGGTTCACGGCCAGCCTTAGCTACCTAGTGAGGCACTCTTCAACTTAGTGAGACTCGGTTTCAAAATAAAGAATAAAAAATAGAGCTGGGGGTATAGCTCGGAGGTAGAAAGCCCTCGAGTTCAATCCCAGTACTGGGGAAAAAAAAAAAAAAGCCTATAAATAAAACCTCGGTTTTATAGACACAGCCCTTGATCACGCATAGTAAATACAAAAAAATAAAAATTTTTGGAGGAATTTGTCTTCCTGTTGATCTAAGTACAGTTAAGATCTACATTACATATAACTTAAAAGAAAAATCATCAGATTTCTAAAATTATAATCATGTTTCAAGAAAAAATAGCAAGTACTACAAGAGGTATTAATATGGACCCCCAGCCCTGCGTGTCTACCGTCTGCATTTGTCTACTTTCCTATCAGAGTTCCTTCTACAGGAGGAACAGAAACACTTTGACTAGTTTGGTTTGAAGAAGAAAAACAGTGATTAGTTACTGGGATTGAACCCAGGGGCATTTTACCTCTGAGCTATATCCCCAGCCCTATTTTTTATTCTTTATTTTGAAACAGGGTCTCACTAAGTTGCGGAATCGCTCACTAAGTAGCTGAGGCTGGCTGCGAACCTGGATCCTCAGGTCTCAGCCTCCCAAGTACTAGGATTACAAGCATGAGCCACCATGCCGAGCTTAGTGATTAGATTCAACCAAGTTATTTTATTTCATCTATTATCCCAAGATAGTTGAAAAGTAATGAAGTTTAAATCAACCACTTCTCATTTTATTATAAATTTTAGAAATTTGTAGTAATTTTACTTAGAATTCTTTTGTGGGGGGGAGGAGAGTACTAGGAATTGAACCCAGGGACATTCTATCTCGGAGCTACACCCCAGGCCTATTTTATTTTTTATTTTGAAACAAGGTCTCACTAAGTTGTTCACTGTAAGTTGCTGAGGCTGGTTGTAAACATGTGATCCTTCTGCCTCACCCTCTCAAGTATGCCACCATTCCTGGCTTACTTAAAATGTTAAAGATCTAAAATATCAACTTAGTTCATGTGGACATATATATTAAGGAATCACCAATTAAAAGGTGAACCACTATAAGAATTAATGTGTACTATATTCACTTATGATACTAATTTTAAGTTCCCTCTTTTACTAAAATTTAATAACACCTTTAAAAATTTTGTGATTAAAAGGATCAATTTACAAAGACAGAAAAATGTTAATTTAAATAGGTAGAATCTAGCCGGGCGTGGTGGCGCACGCTTGTAATCCCAGCATTCGGGAGGCTGAGACCGGAGGATCCGGGTTGGCGGCCAGCCTCAGCTACCTAGTGAGGCACTCTGCAACTTAGTGAGACTCGGTTTCAAAATAAAGAATAAAAAACTAGGGCTGGGGGTATAGCTCGGAGGTAGAATGCCCCTGAGTTCAATCCCCGGTACCGCAAAAAAAAAAAAAAAAATAGGTAGAATCTATATATAATTCCATATGTTCAATAAATAAAATTACAAAGGAGAAAATTAAAATAACAACCTTCAAGCCAGGCATGGTGGTGCACACCTGTAATCCCAGTACTTGGGATCTGAGATAGAAGGATCCGAGTTCGCAGCCAACCTCAGCTATTCAATGAGGCCCTCCACAACTTAGCAAAACCCTGTTTCAAAATAAAGAATAAAAAATAGGACGGGTGTAGCTGGGAGGTAGAAAGAATGCCCCTGGATTCAATCCCCAGTACCACCAAAAAAAAAAAAAAAAAAAAAAAGCCCAACTTTCAAATAGATCAAAATTAGAAACAGTAATAAAACTGTTGCTGTGGTATAAAATGCTGTATATATTTATATACAGTTCATTATTATTATTTGTTATTTGTTACTAGACATTTATACAAGAAGATATCCCTTTAAACAATGAATTTTTTCTGGAAAGCTTATTATATAATACCTATCTATTTACTTTCAATATGAGATGCTTTATAAAATAGTATATTTTACTTTAGAGACTAAGTTTTTTCTCTGCATTGTTATTTTTAGCATTAGGTCATTATATGTACTTATCATTTTTAATAATCCTTTTATTATTACTTGGGAAATTTTCATACCTAGCTGCCAATTACTGACAAATACTAAATTAAATCACAATATTTTAAAAAGAGAAAACTACTCATGTAGTATGGTTTAATGCAACAGGTATAAAAAACCAATTAAGATAGATTAAAAAATTAGGACCAATAATTAAAACTGCAAATTATTTTAATAACTAGCAACAATGAATAAACTAGGTAATGCAAAGTCTTAACCTGAAAATTTTAATGGGAATAACGAAAAGGTAACTGTTAAAATAGCATTTAAAAAATCTGTACTCAAAGCATAAAACTAGGCTCAAGTGGGTTTTTCATCAGAAAATAAGACTTCTAAAATCTGTCACATGCTGAAATTTTAAATGATCCCTCATAACTGTCAAGTTTCATCAAAATCTGTGAAGTACACTTCTGTAGAACCCAAAGCAAAAATTTAAAACTGCAAATTAAAACTTTATACTCAAATTACACTTGTTTAAACTGAACTAAAAGTCACATGACTACTCATAATTACTAAAGTCTCTTAATGAAAGTGTAAACCACTATTTCTGAGTAGATAATTTCACCTGATACCATGTTAAAGGAAACTCATTAATACTATCAAACTAAAAAAAAAAAAATAAGAGGAAAAGAATGGAAATTAACCACAAAACAGCTTTTAGGATGGGTTAAGAGTATGTTGGCAGGTGTCTGCAAGGAGGTAGATAATAAAATGGAATCAGTTTTCATTCTGCAGAACCCTGAGACTTGCTGCAATGTCAGCTCCAAGCACACACTGAGGGACTCCAGAAAATGCTCATTGATCATGCAGCACTTTATAATGCGCATAGGCTTTTCTCTCCTACTAACCCCGCCTAGCTTCTTTTTGCAGCTTCTCCAACCCTCTTCGCCACAATAAAATCTCTTCCTGAAGACAGTGAAATAGTTAATAAGAATTATTTAACATTCTAAGTATTAGGAATGCCACTCACCATCATGAAGCCTCTTTATCTGAATTAAGCAATTTTTCTTAATGAGGAAAAAAGGAAAAACAAAAACAAAACAAGAAATAAACAAAAAACCCCTACAACCCTGCAGATAAGAACATGGAATCTTTACCCATAAATATATCTTTTGGTAGCATAGTATAGCCAAGGCCAAAATCAATTATAGTTTCACTTTAAGATGTATTTGCTTGAGCTGATTTACACTCAAATAGGTTCTTATAAAACCACCGAAACAATCAGAAAAAAAGAAAATATAATTTAAAATCCTTATACTAAATTACAGAAAAATTTTATTGATGGCACTCCAGCATTAGTAGATTAAATCTTAAGGCTTTTAAATTTTTTTTAATTTCCTAATTTATTTTATAATAATCACAGGCACATAAAAAATTTAGGACCAAAGTGTACCACCTAAATTAAGCAATTAGATTTATATGCTTAGTTTTAAGCTAAAATAACCAGCTGCTTTTATTAGTTAATTGCAAGCACAGCTTTAGGCTTAGATATGTAAATGAATTCTAAGGCATAAGATACTAAACCTACTCAAAGCTGCTTTGCAGACCCCACCTTCTAATGAGTTAATCTAAAGGTCACCACCAGCACAAGGCTTTTTATTAATTCCAAGCCCCGGCTCCTTTTTGTTCCCCTACCAAATATGTATCCACAATTCATAAAGCATGAAGTTTAAACAAAATAATTCTAACCTTCTTTAATAATCATGTGAACTAAACTGACACATTCTCACACGGAATAAGGTCTGACCGTGTCTTGCTTTTATGCTCTGCCTCTCTCTGCTCTCTTGTCTAATCTATTCATCTGTAAAATAATTCCAGCAGATAAGATTTCTTTGTTTGGATTTCAACTTTCATTTCATTTACAAACCTAACCCTACCTCAAGAATATCTTCTAGAACATATGCTTCCATTTCAGCCGCTGTCTCCACCATGTTTTATCAAACTGCCATGTTTCTTACTGCACTATGATTAGATCATTGCCAGCAGGAACACTCCTCTGTGTCAGCAAGGGAACAGGAAATGGAATGTTCTATTACATGCCTAAAGCAGCTTAGCTGTTCACTAGCCAGGCATCTACCAAAAGAGCAGGGGGTGACTCACTGTGTATTTTTTTTAAAGACACAGAAGCTCTATTCCAAAGCAAACTTCTGTCAAGTAATTTCAACAGATAAAATAGAAAAAAAAAGCTTATTTTACCATTTCAAATTTTAAAATCCTAAAATTTCAAAAAAGAAATAACTATATATATATATTTTAAAAGCTATTTAACACCCCTGGCTTCCTGGTTGAACAAAAGAGGTTGAAGTGGGTTACGCAGCAATTTATCCTTACTAAAGCCTTGTCGTGAGATTAATGGCTGTATTAAAGATGCAAAGAAGAAGGCAAGACAATACCAAGCAAGTTAGGAATTTGCAACATCAGACAAATGGATTACATATGTATTATATTTGTTGACTTTAGAGTATACAAAATAATTATCTTCATGTACAATTTTTTAATGGTAAACTGGTTTTCTACAAACTAATCTGTTTGTAAATACCTACAACAACATTAACATTCAACTGATTTAT
Source organism: Graphiurus murinus (assembly GCA_004027655.1). Classification (NCBI taxonomy): domain Eukaryota; kingdom Metazoa; phylum Chordata; class Mammalia; order Rodentia; family Gliridae; genus Graphiurus; species Graphiurus murinus. Next base: position 32,477 of record PVLC010009982.1, read on the forward strand.
GATTACTGAAGCAAGAAATTACACACCGTGGCATATTCATTTTCTGGTAGTACCTTTAACTTCATTTACTAACCCAAGAAATGGTCTGGTTTTTTCCTTTACCATAAATACTATAAGAGATTTCATGTATTTACTATATATCATAAAGTGTTCTAGGTACAATCAGCAAGACAGACAAGGTTTTCTTAACAGGTTTTTGAGATCAAATACTAAATATAGTTTCTGATATTTTGGAGGCACTATTATTGTGCCAGGCAATGTATGTGTTACTTAACCCTAACCACCCAGCTATGTGATAATAATTTAAAACAGAAGTATATTGAGCTTACTATATGTCATTTGAAATGCTGTGTATATACTAATTTAATTTTCACAATAATCCTAAAGATGCTATTAATATCCCCACTTTACATGTATGGGAATTAGGGAACAGAGAAGCTAAGCAATTTGTCCAATTATTCCTAGCTAAATTAATTCAGCTTAAGAGTTTTTGATGGTACTAGGGATTGAACCCAGGGGCATTCTACCTTCACGCTATATCCCCTAGCCCTATTTTATGTTTTATTCTGAAACAGAGTCTCTCAAAGTTGCTGAGATCCTCACTAAATTACTATGGTTGTCTTCAAACCTGCGATCCACCTGTACTGGGATTACAGCTTGTGCCCCGCTCCCGGTTTAGGAGCTAAGATTTAAATCCAGGCAGTTGGCTCCATATTCTGTCCTCAAAACCACCAACTATACTTTCTCTGGGTGACATTCTCTTTTCACAGATAAGGAAAACAAGTCCCAGATAGGGAAAACAGTTATACAGCAGAGTCAAATTCAGATTAAAATGCAAAACTATGTGACTAAAAAAGTAAGTGGAATTAATGGCAAATAAACGGTATTATAAATGTTTTTCTCAGACCATTCCTAGTATTTTTATTTATGTATAGGAATGCTGGTATTTGGTGGCTTCTCAAACAAATGTATGCATTGCTGAGACCTGGCTTAAAATAAGACTCTATTGCACAAGAGGTAAACTGGCAAACTGACTTTTCTATCTACCTACCTTCTAGGTCAATTATTTCTATGCTTCAAATAAATTGCCTCATCCTCAGATTTAAGTCATCGATAAAACTTTTCTTCCTCAAAACTTCCTCCAATGTAAATAAGCAAAGACAACTTTGATTTAAAAGAACTTATATTTTGCAGCATTCACTTTTCCTACAAGCCAAGAAAAGGTTTTTCCAAATCCTTAGTTTGGTAAGAAATTGGTACCTCTAAGACTCAAGTTAGTCAAGACATTCACTTTCCCCCTCCCTTCTGTTCTATGATTATGGAGAGCTTCTCTTCTGTTTTCTGACATTTACTGTTAGGATTTTGGGGTTTTTTGGTTTCTGTGGGGTTTTGTTGGGGTGGCGGTGCTGGAGATTGAATCAACAGCCTCCTGCCTTGTTAGGCATGCACTCTTCCACTGAGCTACATACCAAATCCAAGTGTTTAATAATAAATATGATAATGGTTTTTCTACAGCATATGGATGTGTATATATCATTTATTATCTGTCTCCCTCACATACTTTAGAAGTATGATGAAAGCAGGAAACACTTCATTTGCCAGTGCATACCCAGGGCCAGCAACAGTATTCTCTGGCATAGATCAAGCAAGGTAAACAAATGCATGAATAAGTGAATGGTCTGATACTCAGTAATGCATCCTAATCCTACTCTTACATCATACGCTACCTCTAGTAATGACTTTTGTTTGTTATTGTTTATTAGTTTAGGTACTGCTGGGAAATTAAACCCAGGGCCTTGTGCATGCTAAGCATATGCTCTACCTCTGAGCTACACCCCTAATTCCACTAGTAGTAAGTTTCAACAACAAAATCTTGTTGTTTATATTTTTAGGTCACTAAAATAATGGAAATATTCAATATGAACAGAATATAAATTTTTAAATTTCTATAATTTTTATTACATAGGAAAAATACTTATTTTCCCATTAATTTTTGCTTTCTAGACCTTTTTGTTAATATAACCTATGCCACAGCAGGATCCTCTAGGCAGAAGAATATGAAAGGAGACTAACAGACATCTGTCTTAAGAACCAAAATCCTAAAAGTGAGCCACCTTCAGCTCAACCTCAGTTTATAGGCAAAAAAAAAATTTGCTTCCCATTTGTTTAAAATGTATTTCAATGGCACAAGACCTTTCATTTTTTGCCAATGGCAAAGTTTTAGACAAATATAAACTGACACAAAAATAATTTAAAATCATAAATGAAAATACTGAGTGAAACAGGATTCAAATGCCCTAAATGAAGTCTCAGATAAAAAGAAAGAAAATGATAGAAGCGGCTTAATAAGTATCTAGGACCAGGACCAGTGTCCTTGAATAAGAAAAACGAAAGCCAAACAAAAAAATACATGTGGAAATATGTTGACAAACAGCTGGAGCTTTTTTCCCTAACTTAACACCTTCTTAATGTTTGTTCCCCCACAGAAAACTTTTTAAGTCAACAATTCCATATAAAAACGTTTATCAAATTATATGTCTAAGAAATAGTGAGATTTCAAAATCTACATTTTCAAACAAAACAAGGGCAGATAATTGATAGTAGGACAAATGTAATTATTTCGCCCATCCACAAAAAAACAAACTACTATAGAGCTGGGGATATAGCTAAGTTGTAGAGTGCTTGCCTGGCAGGAAAGAGGCTCTGGGTTCCATCCCCAGGACCATAAAAATAAAAAATAACACCTACTAGGAAAAAAAAAATCTGAAACAATTTCACTTTTCAAAATGTATGAGAAGACAGGCAGGGTGGCACACTTGTAATCCCAGTTCTTGGGAGGCTGAAACATGAGCATTACAAGTTTGAGGTCAGCTTCAGCAACTTAGCAAGGCTCTCAGCAATTTAGTGAGACCCTATGTCCAAATAAAATAACATACGGCTGAGGAGGATATACAAAAAAAAAAAAAAAAAGTATGAGAAATTTATCATTACTTTATTATATCTTTATGTTTCATTTTCCTGGTGTGGAAGCGATAGTATATCAGAAATATAAAACCCACATTTGCAACAGCCTAGACCAAGCATATATTAAAGTCTTCAATACAGTTTAAATTAAAAGGCTCATAAAATCTGGAAAATTTTTGAAAATCCATAAATTTAATTAAAACAATGTATCCCATGAAATTAACTTATAACTCTCCTAAACCAGTCAAGCTGTAAATGACTAAAAGTTCTTCACAGATTCCCAAAGTTGAAGATACCACACCCCTAGAGGGGATGCTGAAATGATCCAGGAGTGTGAGTAGCCTTTGGTGCAATTGGGAGGCCTTGAATAGAAATAAAGGGGGCAATGGAAGCACCTAGGGGGGGAATGAGTAATTTTTTTGTTCGGAAAAGATGGTAAGACAGTAAGTTTACGAATCTGTGTTTAGATGTACCTTTAATGTAGCACAGTTACATTCTTTTCAATACTGTTATAGTTTTTTTTTTTTTTTATTAGCTATGGTTTTTACCTATAAACTAATACATGCACATGGAAAATACTCACAGTATAAATGAGAATACATACAGAGAACCTCTCACCACCCCCTAGGAGGCATAACCAATCAGTGTAATAAGTTACATATTTCAAGCACTTCTTAATGTAAGATTATGTTTTATAGAAATATACATACAACTGGCCCTCTGTTTTCACTGGGTTCAACAACCATGGATTCTACCCAATAGAAAATATTCAAGAACAAAAAATAGCATCTGGGCAGGGCATGGTGGTGCAGGCCTGTAACCCCAGTACTTGTGAGGCTGAGACAGGAGGATTACATATTTGAAGCCAGCCTCAGCAAGTTATTAGTAAGGCAGTCAGCAACTTAGCAAGACTCTCACAATAAAAAAAATGTTTTTAAATACAGCTGGGCCAGGCCTGGTGGTGCATGCCGGGATAGGAGTATTTTAAGTTCAGAGCTAGCAGTTTAACAAGGCCCTCAAAAACTTAGTGAGACCCTGTTTCACAATAAAAAATTTTTAAAAAAAGGGGGGGGGGGGTTGGAGGTGTAGCTTAGAGGTAGAATGCCCTGGGTTAAATTCCCAGCACCACCAAAAAAATAAATAAATAAAATGCATCTGTTCTAAACATGTACAGATACGTTTTTGTCATTATTCCCTAAACAATACAGTACAACAATTATTTACATGGTATTTACATTGTGTTAGATATAAAGTATACATGAAGAAATATATGCAAATAGGATGCTATTTTATATAAGGGATTTGAGCATCCATGGGTTTTGCTATCTGAAGGGGGTCTTGGACCCAATTCTCCAAAGATACCAAGTAACTACTGATGGACAACTGTATTTTTCTGCATTTTAATTTTTTAAACATAATATTCCATGATAACTATTGAGTAGCATACACACATCTCTTTGATTTTTACATTCAAATTTTCACTAAAGACATATATTATGTATTTCATAATATATGTATTTCATATGTATTTCATCAATCCACTAGTGATAGGCATTTATATTGCCTATTATATTTGTGTGTACCACCACACCCACCTCACTATATTCTAAATAATAAAATATTGCTAGATATATTTGTCTCCCAATTTATGCTTAATTATCATTTTAATGCACAAAATTATAAAGTAATCCTTTCATAATTATAAAAAAAGAAAGTACAATGTATATTAAGAGGAAAATAGGCCCACACTAGACTTTTATTAACACTGAGCAATTAACAGTTTCTATCTCAGTTTCTTGACATACATTCCTGAATCTGATTTGGATAATAATATTTAAAGATAATAAATTAATCTTCCCCAGAATCTCCAGAATAAAGACAGACATGCTTACAGATAAAGTGGAGGAAAATCTGAAGGCTTAGGTAACAAGTCGTACGTAATGGTTATATAAAAATGTAACCTCTCATTAAAAAAAAAAAGCAAATGCAATCCAGTGGTACATACTAAATACAAGGAAGGGTATATACTAATGATAAATTTTATTTTATATAACTTAAAATATCTATTTTATTGTTTAAATGAAAAATTTTTCAAGGTTAATATTATAAAAGGCCCTAGCAAAAAAATTTATGAAAGATCACCATTAGCATGTTGATCATTTATTTATACAAGTATTTATGGAGTGATTACTAGGTGGTAAGCTTTACATTATACATTGAATATAGAATGACAAGTGAAACTAGTCTACCTCCAAAAGTCTGTAATCTAGATATCTTGACCTATGACAAAGTTTAACATTATAATCTTCAATGAGTTTTCCCTCATCTCTGATAAAATATAGTTCCTTTCCATTCTTCCCAAGTAGTAAATATAAGTTAAAGTTCAACTTAGAATAGTAGAGAAGAAAAATATTTTATTTAAATATAAAATGTTTCACCCAGATGTGTCCTGTATACAGAATGGAATATAAGTAACACACTAAGCAAAGTAAGAAACAAAGCAGTGTCTCTCTTTTCAAGTCTCTAGTAAGATCTTTGTTGAATACTTGGATTTGTCATCTCTATCCATGATGGGTTACACTATAAATTCATTGTTTTTCCACTATTTCATAATGTTTTACGTACCTAAAACTGATAAAAATATTGTTTTTATGTTGCATTCACCCACCATTTTGTCTGTATTGTACATTTTCAAATAAAAATAAAAACAAGTACATGCATAATAAAAATTGCTTATTTCAGTATTTTTCTTTTTAAATAGGCTTAATCTATTTATGGTACATCACTTTCAATCTGATTAGAAACATATTAACTTTCTTCTGCTCCAAAGGTACAGGTATCTACTCATAAAAAGAAATCCACAGACAAGACTGCAGGTTCAAGGCCTCACATCAGTAACTTAGATTGTGTTTCTTTTTTCTTTCTTACTTTTTTTTTTTGGCAGTACTGATGATTGAACCCAGGGGCATTCTACCTCTGAGCTATATCCCCAGACCTATTTTTTATTCTTTATTTTGAAACAGGGTCTCACTAAGTTGCAATAGGCCCAAGTAGCTGAGGCTGGCCATAAATCTGCAATTCTCCTGTCTCAAGCCTCCCAAGTACTGGGATTACAACCCTGTGCCACCATGCCCAGCATAAACAATTATTTCAGCTACACAAAGACTACCCTTTCAAATAAATTCATAGTTCAATCTATTAAAAATTGTATTACACTGAATTATCTCTATCCACCAAAGGCTAGGCTAGCAATTGTAAAATGGAGTACCATTCCCTCTTCCACTAACCTGATCCTGATCTTAGAGAACCATTAGGAGCTGCCACATAAAGAGAATCTCAGAGCACGATGTGACATTCCAAAATTCTCAAGGTGGACATACAGACAAGATTCCATCACTACCCAAATAAATAAATAAATAAATAAATAAACAAACCCTGATTTGAGCTGGGCAGGGGGCTGTCCCAACTACCCAACTACTCGGGAAACTGAAGAAAAGGACTGCTTGAACCCAGGAGTTACAGACCAGCCTGGACAACATAGTAAGACTCTCTCTCATCATAAAAAAAAAAAAAAAAAAAAAAAAGGGCAAGCAAAGAAATTCTGATCTTATTCAATGTTAAGTGTGAACTATCTCTTTTTATAGCCAGGCATAGTGGTGCACACTTGAAATCCCAGTTCTTAGGAGGCTAAGACAAGAGGATCGCAGGTCTCAACCAGCCTCAACAACTTAGCGAGACCCTGTTTCAAAATAAAAGTAAAATAGGGCTGGGAGTGTAGCTCAGAGGTAAAATGCCCCTGGGTTCAATCCCAAGTACAACAACAACAATAACAAAAGAGGTAATGTTTTGATTACTTTCAACTTCCCCCACAAATTCAGATACCTAGTTACTATCAAGCTTCCAATAAAAAGTAAAGCAATATTAGAGAGAAGAAAGGAATATTTACCAGTCTTTATGTATGCAATAGATACCTCATTGGTATGCCTTATGAAATAAAATCTGAGCGATATTCATTGCTCTCCACTCTTCTATTACCAATTTCTATTACCAATTTCTTTTTTTTTTTTTTGCAGTACTGGGGATTGAACTCAGGGGCATTCTACCTCCGAGCTATACCCCCAGCTCTATTTTTTATTCTTTATTTTGAAACCAAGTCTCACTAAGTTGCAGAGTGCCTCACTAGGTAGCTGAGGCTGGCCGAGAACCCAGATCCTCTGGTCTCAGCCTCCCAAATGCTGGGATTACAAGTGTGCGCCACCAGCCCGGCTCCAATTTCTTATCAGAATCAAGTAATTTTAGAAAGCCTATCAACCCCCATCCTCTTCAAGAATATATATGCCAATTTCTCTCCACGAAGGTAGTTATATTTTTGGAAGGCTAGGCACTGAATAACCAATAGCTTACAAAATGTTTAAAAGTATAACTTAACTGCCAAACATAATTTTATACTTTTTATTTGTTTGAAGGACTATTTCCTTTTTTTTTTTTTTTTTTTGTGGTACTGGGGATTGAACTCAGGGGCATTCTACCTCCGGGCTACATCCCCAGCCCTATTTTTTATTCTTTATTTTGAAACCAAGTGTCACTAAGTTGCGGGAGTGCCTCACTAGGTAGTTGAGGCTGGCCGCGAACCTGGATCTTCTGGTCTCAGCCTCCCGAATGCTGGGATTACAAGCGTGCACCACCACGCCCGGCTATCCCCCTCTTAAACATACAAATTTTCACAATTTCCGGTAAAATTCTTAGTTTCTAAAGCATTTCTCATAATGAAGTTATATCAAGTTCATATATCTAAATAATGATTTTTCAATACTGTAGCTTGCTATGTACAATTCAACAGAATCATAGAATACGCAAATCTCAGGGTTTTTTCGATTCTGAAGAGGCCTGTAATGCCATAACATTTTCTATTTAAAAAAAAATATATGAAAAGATACAATTAGAAATCAGCTTCCCAAAAGGTCATGTTCCTCATCTAAAACCAAGCTTTCAAAAATATTGTATCTATGTAGAACCTAAACAGGATGCCAATGTGACTTTAAAGTGGCATCAAAATAAGATTCCTCCATTTAACAAATACTGTCTGAGGAAGACAATGGGAACTCAGTCAAGATAGGAGAGCTAGGAACATAAGAGTATCCACCATCTTTAGAAGGAAGGAGTCAAAGGCAATCTCTATTTCCATCTTCTTCCAATCTTTCAGAAGACGCACTTCCTGATTCCCTTAGCCATGGATATTCTGGATTTACCTTAAGGACAAACCAGGTTTCTATTCCTGATCTCTTATACATCAGAGAAAATGTCATCTTAATTAGAGGCGCTGGAGGGAAGGTCTCAGAATTTTCCTGTACTTCAAATTTTTCACAATTTTAAGCTGGGTGTGGTGGCGCACGCTTGCAATCCCAGCATTTGGGAGGCTGAGACCGGATGATCTGGGTTCACGGCCAGCCTCAGCTACCTAGTGAGGTTCTCTACAACTTACTGAGACCCTATTTCAAAATAAATAAAAAAGAGGGCTGGGGTTATAGCTCGGAGGTAGAATGCCCCTGAGTTCAATCCCCAGTACCGCCAAAAAAAAAAAAAAAAAATTCACAATTTTTAAAAAAAGTTTCCCATCAGATTTCACACAAAGGAGACACAAATTAAAATCCAGTGTGAGTCAGTGAAGAAATAATCCTGCACCCTACATAAAAAGTCACATTTGTAATCTATGCACCTTTCTAATTTCCTGAAGTTTCTTATTTTCCCTACATTTCCTCTATTTTTACCTCAGTTTCTAAAAACCATGTGGACCTGGCATGATTTGTTTCACTAATAGCAGTACTAGAAGTTAAGTAAATAGATACATCAAATCTGCAACCTTTTTGATATTATAAATGTGATGCATGCACTCAAGAGTTTTTAAAAAAGTAAAGGCTACAAAGGGACAAGATGAACAGAAGTCTTTTTTGTTATCCTGCTGCATCAAAACTGCAAAATATTGTTTTACTGTTATTTCTTGACTGTCCATTAAAGAAATGAGCATGCCCTTCCTTTGTTTTCCTCCACCTCTTAGTTTTATAGATTATATGTTATTTTTATGCTTTAAGGTAAAAAAATATATAATACATTCTACCCTACAACTATAATTAAATCCATTTTTCTATCTTTAGGTTCATTCTAAAACTAAAAAATCAATTAAGCGCATTTATAATGTAATGAAGTAAATACTAGTCACTAAAGTCAAATATAATTTTGTCATTTACACATTACTGGTTGAAGAATTGTTCATGTATTTTAGTCTTATAAAACTTCTGAAAAATCTTCTTCCTTCAATTATTTTTTGAAAGCCCAAGATTGCCACTATGGTTTTCACTATTTCTCCCCATTCCCTACAACCACTTTTTCATTGTACTATTGTATCTCAAATACTTTCATAGAGGGCCTATAGTTTTTCCAAGGACCAAAAGTATACTTGTCCTGACATGATAGTATGGTTGGACACAGAAACTTTAAGTCCAAATCTGTTTTCAGTTGAATGAAGTAATAGCTTTGCTAATCTTCAAGCATGGCTAATAACTTGAAGATTATAACTACTAATAACTCAATTATTTGATTTTCTGTATTTTATTCCCTCTCCTTGGTAGTAATTATAACTGCTAATAACTCAATTATTTGATTTTCTCTATTTTATTCCCTCTCCTTGGTAGTAATTTCAGGATTTTCTTTTATCCTTAGAGTTCTGAAACTTTACAAGATGTGTCTAGATGTGAATCTTTCTTCATCCATCTGCTTAGTACTAGATTCTTTCAATTTGAGAATCCATTATTTTTCTCCAGCTCAAAATTTCTTCAAGTATTTCTTTTATTAATCCCTTTTTTATCATTCCTGATCTCTGCTTTTGAACTCATATTTATGTATTTTCCATACCCCTTAAATTTTCTCTCAATTTTCCCAGATTATTTTACTTCATATATGCAGATAGTTTTACCTCTGAATTCTAAATCACAATTCAGTCTTGATTCATGTTAAATCATTATGTAGCCCACTCATGAAAATTTTTCTTTGTACTTTTCAAGTCTTTTCTGGTTCTCAGTCCTTTTTTAATGTAGCTATAATTAATCGGTACAATGGGATCTTAAATCTTATATTTATCTCTGCAGTTCTCTTCTGAATTCTATCTAAAGTCATTTGTTCTTTTTATTCATCTTAATCCTCTTTCATCCTCTTGATTCTCCCTTATTGTCTGATTATCCCTGCATATACTGGTGAATGAAAGATTGACTTTAGTGAGTATGGGCTTTATCTGGGTAGAGGCTTGTTTTGCCAAGCAGCCTCTCCCTTAAATGGGAAAAGCAATACTACCTTAAGCAGATAGCACGCATGGATAGGGTATCAAGCAGGCTGGTAGCAGACAAAACTGCTTTTCCCTGGTAGCATGTTTTAGTGCCTATCCTTCTCCTCAGTGCAAATCCTACTGAACTGTTGGCCTAATTTTTTAAGAGACCAGTCCTTAAACTTCAGGCCTGAGGGCAAGCTCCACTTCTCCAGTGCTGTTTAGGCTAGAGAAAGGTCAGGAAGGAGGCCCAACTGACCCAGCACTTTGGAATGTAACTCTTTAAAGATGTGTTGATCATTACCTAACTGTCCGGTACTGTTCTTTGTATTTGTTGACTCCAAGTTGGAGCTATTCCGAGGTTTCCCTGGGAAAACCTGAGCTTATCTTGGGTATCTTGGGTTCCAGTTTTCTCTGGAATTTTGCTGCTAATCCAATTTCATGAACTTTCTATCTTCTTCAAATTTTCTGATCTTCTGATGATAGCTGTAGTAAACTATGTACTACAATTTTACTGTTTGACATGTTTCCTCACTGTCATTTTCTAATAACATAATCCTCTTCCTCTTATGGGGAACATATTCTATATGATTTTGGTAAATGGTAGTTTCATGACCCAGGTCTGGTTAGACTATCCCATTTTCTTCCTTTGTCTAACATCCATCTTTGCTAAAAAATAAAGCTAACACAGAAGAAAACAGAGACCAGAAATATTGAGTCAAACACTACTGACATTATTCAAACCTCAACTGAATCCTCACTTTCCTCCCCACACACGTAAGCACACATTAAGGTTATAGAGGTAATGAGGCCCTTCTGCTCCTCTAAAGCAGTTTAAGTAATACAATAGCATCTGTTCTTGCTCTTCAGAATAATGCTTTAATCCAATCTATAAAGAATATCAGAAGGACACTGTGGGAAAAAAAGTTAAAAGAATATGCTGAGTCCCCCTATTTAAAAGTTCAGTCAATATCTATAAAATATGCCTGAAGAAATCAAGTGACAGATTTGCAGTTTGCAAATATGAAGAAATAGCTGTACACTTTATTAAATATATTTCCCCACACACACACCCTTCACCTACCTAGGGAGATAAATATAAAACACAATAATCTCTTAACTTTTTTTTTTTTTTCTGAATCAAGATTCCAGTAGTTTCAGAAAGAAAAAGAAAAGGATGATTGGTAGTAATTTACAATTTTCTAATGACTCATTATCAAAACAAATACCTCTCTGAAAGATTATATGGTAGTAACTTCTTTTTTTTTTTTTTTGCGGTACTGGGGGTTGAACTCAGGGGCATTCTACCTCCGAGCTATACCCCCAGGTCTATTTTTTATTCTTTATTTTGAAACAGAGTCTCACTAAGTTGAGGAGTGCCTCACTAGGTAGCTGAGGCTGGCCGCGAACCCGGATCCTCCGGTCTCAGCCTCCCAAATGCTGGGATTACAAGCGTGCGCCACCACGCCCGGCTGGTAGTAACTTCTGAAAGAAAAAAATCTCTATTGGTGTGACTACTGGAGACAGAGGTAGGGAGAAGGTTGTTTACTTTTAATTTTAGAGACAATAAAAAGTAGGAAAGATTAATCAATGAACTTCTCAAAGGAAAAAAAGATGAAATCCAGTACTCCTGGCTCAGAATTTATAACCCATGGTTCACAGACCCATGCCTCAAGAACTCTGTAACCCCATGAAACTATATGCAAAATGTCAAATGATTTAAGTATGTTTTGAGAGAGTAAATCTAAAGTTTTTAACAGAATCTAACTCTATAACCTAAAAAAGGTAAAGAAAGCTATTTCTGAATAAAAAATTTAAAAAAAAAAGTGACAACCTCATTCCAGAATTGTATGCAAGAACTAAATTCAGAGAAGTATCACAATAAGTTAACAAGTACCTCCAACATGGAAGGCAGTGTGCTGTGCTAGATATGTAAATTATCTTCATTCTTTGGAGAGACTCTGTTATAAAGAAATAATTAGCCCCAACATGGATAATGAAAATGAGGGTAGGTAATAAGTTTCCCTAAATCATACAGTACTAAAGCAAGACTCAAAAGCAAGATGTCAGCTTGATTTCAAACTCTTTCTGTATCATGTTTTGTTCCAGGAGAAATATAGGTAAGAAAAGAAATACAAAGACAATGGGTTATTTTAGAATAAAATGCACATTTTTTTGTTGGGCACAAAATGTGTGATGTGTGAAGTACTCACATTCCTGGGGTTTCATGAAATTGGAATCTGACCCTTCAATGAGGATTTTCAGAAAAACTTTTGCTATGGTACTGAAATCAGTAGGACCTTATTATTTAAGATGTACAAATATTAAATTCTAGGTTGCCTAAGTTAATGAATGGGTACTCTTGTTAAGCAAAGCTGTTCTCCTGGGCTCCATGGAATAACAGACAAGAGGACCTGGTGATAAGGCTAAACTAGGTAAGAACATCCTAATATGAAAAGACTTCTTACAACTAAGGCACATTCACAACTTTAAAGAATATTACTGTACTCAGATTTGCCCAAGAGAATCCAGGTATAAGAATTCAGGTTGTAACCAGAAAGCTGGGCTGAATGGTAGACAGACTCTTTGACTGTGAGGTAGTTATGTGGAAGAGCAGAGATACAAGTGAAAGGACAAAGTAATTCAGGAATGTTTTAAAGGTTCTGAGACTAAGAATGTTTTAAAGGTTCTGAGATTGAATCTTTGCTTTGATACTTTGCCACTTTATCTAGAACCCAACCTAGCATTAACTACTAAACCAACAGCAGCCGGGCGTGGTGGCGCATGCTTGTAATCCCAGCATTTGGGAGGCTGAGACCAGAGGATCCGGGTTCGCGGCCAGCCTCAGCTACTTAGTGAGGCACTCCGCAACCTAGTGAGACCCTGTTTCAAAATGAAGAATAAAAAATAGGGCTGGGGATGTAGCTCGGAGGTAGAATGCCCCTGAGTTCAATCCCCAGTACCGCAAAAAAATAAAATAAAATAAATAAACCAATAGCAGAGGAGTCACAGGTATATGGTTTGCTAATTTATCATTCCCAGAAAAAGAAATAAAGAGAAAAGCATATGCACTTCCCGTTACTCTTATTTCTCCCTCTTTTTCTAACAGATGAAGTATTATCAATTTTAAATTTCCAGGGGAATCTAAGGATAGAGTCCATGTAAATTCTAAAGATCTTAGAAAGTCAGAATATAATCTTAAATGGGTATCTAACCAAGGCAATTATCATTTGTGGATTTTTCATTACAAAATCCCACTGCCTTAGCCTGTAGTAATATCAGCTCCACCTAAAACACACACAATTATAAATGAAAAGTTTTACTGGCAATCTACAATCAAATTAAATGGAATTGGGAAGAAAAATCAAAGATCTTTAAATGTAAAAGTAGCCAAGTATCTTAGTAGCCAGCAAGCCCATTTTCTCAAGGCCTTCTTCTAGTCTTCCTCACACTTCAACTTCAACAATATTTATGAAATCCTCATAAATTCACAAATGTTTTTGCATATTTTGTCACCTAACCCCTACCTACAAAAGGTATTGCCATGCCCCTTTTGTTTGAGACTGACTCATTTCACATGTCATACTTACCTCACAGTATGAATTAAAAGATATAAGAGGGTCTAAAACAGCATTCTTCCCATTTCACATTTTGAAAATTTAATATAAAAGAGGTCATCTAAAACGTATGCATTTTATTTGAAGTTTCAAAAGTGAAAAATAGTATACTGATTCATAATTCTCACAATCTATGAAATCCATCTCAAGATCAATGACATGACTCTTCCCAAGATGGAAATTAGGGAACCAACGAGTTGGAACAGGACAATGTTAACTAGCTTCACTTGAATAAAGTCTTTTTGGTGTAGGGGCTAGGTCACTACACATAAATTAGAGTAAAATATCATTCTTGTAGATTTATAGAAAGAACCTAGATGGAATAGTGAGTGCCACAATTTATACAAAACATATTTCTTGAGCAATTACACTAAAGAGGCCATAAAAAGGTTAGTAAGGAGCAGTAAAGCATGAGGGTTAAAAAAGCCAAATTTGACATGAAACTGTCCATATTCCATTTCCATTATTTATTGATCTTGAGAAAGTATCATTCTTTGCCTTGATTTTTTTCCAACTATGAAATGTGGATAATATTATCAACCTCTTAAACGATTAAAACTGTGCCTGGTGCCTAGTAAGCACTCTTCTAAATACTATTGATGTTATTTATGATTACTCAGTATGCTAGGTATTATAAATACCTACAGAGAAAAAGTGTTATTTGAGTGACCTGTTTATGGATAAGGCAGTCAACAGAAAGAGACATCTGGAAAGAATAGATAGGAATAGGACTTGAAAGCTGACATTAGACCAAGAAGATTCCATACCACTACAAAACCACTGTAGTCTTAAAAATAATGGTATCAGGATATATTATCAAATAGCAATTACAAAAATAGACCCATGTTTCATTTGGTCCGGAACTTTTGCCCCTAGAAATATGCCCTACCATAATGCAGAAATATATACAAATACATATATGAAAGAGAATCAACTGCAGAACACCACATACAACCAAACTTTAAATAAACTAAAAAACAAGTCATGATACCAGACAAGGGAATACTCTACGGACATTAAAAGCAGTAACTACCTACATGTGTACTAACATGGAAAGAGTCTATGACAAATTATCAATTAAAAAAGAAAGACAGTATTTTTATGTTTCCATTTATGCAAAAAAAATTTGGTTACATAAATAGATAATGCTTATATTTGTGTGAAAATACAGAAAATGGCAGAGAATTACATATACTTAAACTTTATACTTGGGATGTAAAAGAAGGGAGATTTTTAACTCTTATTCTGTATCTATCAACTTCTATAGTCTACATTTACTATATGATTTAACAAGACAGAAAAAGATAATGTACTCTACCTTTCAGATTCCTCCAACACAGAATAAAGAAAAACAAAGTGGGATTTCAAAAAGGGGGTGGGGGAGGGGGTGTAGCTCAGTGGTAGAACGCTTCTGGGTTCAGTTCCCAATATAAAGAGAGTCAGACAGACAGAGGAGAAAAACATATACAAACAAAAAATAGAATGGTGAATGCCAAGAGCTAGAAGGAGAGAAAAATGTAGAGTTGTTACTCAATAGGCATACTGTGTAGTTTCAGTTTTTCCAAGATAAGAAAGTTCTGGAGATCTGCACAACAATGTGAAGAAAAACTTGAAACTACTGAACTGCACATGTAAAAATAATTAAGATTGTAAAATGTATGTTATATTATTTACCACAATTAAAAAATTATTATTAAAAAAGAGGCATGCATTAGATTACTTTTAAAAATTGCTAAATTACAGAGATCTAATAGAGCAATTGCTCAAACTCCTTCCTTTTACTTCAGTGGCAAACAGTTAAAAATATAAGATAAATAGGAAAAAGGATACATATAAATTGCATGTGTAAAATATAAATCACTTTAAGACTGATGTAAGGAAGGAAATATTAAGTTTCTCCCAACAAATCTGAAAACAACACTGTGTAATATTCCAAACACTGTCTAATATTTGGTAATCTATGGTTGCAATATGAACAGACTGAAGGGGCAGAAAGAAAAATGATCATTTCAATGATACAAAAAAATGTATGTGATAAAATTTAGTATATTATTTCTGATAAAACTTAGTAAGTAAAGAGAAAAGACATACACTAAATTGATAAAAGATACTTGCATTATACTTAACACTGACACAAGAGCAGTCCCAATGAAATATGAAAAAGATCAAAATTCAGGAAACAAAACCAAAAATTCATCAATGGGATGGTATCAAACTGAAAAACTTCTGTGCAGCAAAGGAAACACTCAAGAGTCTGAAGACAGTCTACAAAATGGGAGGAAATCTTTGCCAGTTATTGATCTGATAGAGGACAAATATCTAGAACATATAAAGAACTCAAAATACTTAACACAAGTTAATAAATCCCAAACAATAAATGTTCAACTGAACTGAAGAGAAAATTCTCAAAAGAAATGCAATCAGCCAGTAAATATATTTAAAAAGTTCAGTAACATTGGCAACTAGGGAAATGAAAATCTAAACCACACTGTAACTCCATCTAATTCCAGTTAGAATGCCAATCATCAAGAATACAAACAATAATAAATGTTGGCAAGGATGTGGGAAAATGCAAACACTTATAACATGGTTGGTGGAATTGTAAATTTGAATAACCACTATAGAGATCAGTAGAGGTTCCTCCAAAGACTAGGAATGGAATCACCTATGAACCAGCTATACGATTCCTCGGTATTTTTCCCAAAGAATTAAAGTTAGGATACTACAGTAATATATGTACACTCATGTTAATATAGCAGCAAATTTCACAACAGCCAAATTATGGAACCAACCCAGGTGTCCATCAATAGATGAATAAAGAAAATGTGGCATATATACACAATGGAATTCTCATCAGCCATAAACAAAATAATGTCATTTGCAAGAAAATGGATAGAACTAGAGAATATTATGCTAAGTGGGATAAGCCAGTCTCAACAAGTCAAGAATTGCCGTTTTCGAGCAGGTCGTGGTGGCGCACGCCTGTAATCCCAGCATTCTGGAGGCTGAGACCAACCAGAGGATCCGGGTTCGAGGCCAGCCTCAGCTACCTAGTGAGGCACTCCACAACTTAGCAAGACCCGGTTTCAAAATAAAGAATAAAAAATAGGGCTGGGGGTGTAGCTCAGAGGTAGAATGCCCCCGAATTCAATCCCCAGTACCGCAAAAAAAAAAAAAAAAAAGAATTGCCGTTTTCTCTCCTATGTGGAAGCTAGAGAGAAAGTAGAAAACATAAGGAACTTTGGCTATACGTGGAGACAGACCAGTAGAAGAGTGGAAGGAGATTGGGGAGAGATGTGGGAAGGTAAAAAAGGAGGATTGAAGAAGGACACAGTTCAAATAATGTTTTGGCTATATATAAAGGTATTACTTACTGGTTTTGCTAGCAGATACAGAGAAGGAGGAGGGGACAGTGAAGTGGGATGTAGAGGGAAGTACATCAAGAGCTGTGTGCATGTATGTTTGTATCACACTAAACCTCACTATGATGCATTACTGCAATGTACTAGTAGAAATATAAATGAAGTAAAAAATGAGAAGGACAAGGACATCCTCTATTATCACTGACATTCAACATTTTGAGAGCACTCAAAACTGAGGCAAAAATAAAAGAATGCAAGTACTGAAGAATACAAAATAATTTGCTGAAATTAATATGAGAGTTTAGTCAGAAAAATCAACAGAATAAACAAAGTAATATAAGAATTCAATTTAACAGCCATATAGAAAATCAAAGTACCAAAATCAATAGGGTCCAATACTCCATTATACTTCTATTTCTCATTAACCCAAATCACAATGTATATCCTATCAAAATATGAGAATATTTTATGACAATTTTCAAAAGATAATTTGAAAGCACATCTGACAGGTTAAATGGACAATATCCAAAACTCTTGACAAACAAAATAAATGAGAAAGAACTGCCACCTAACATATCAAAGTTTGCAATGCATTATGTTGAATCATACGAAATCTCAGATATTTGATGACTTTATACTTATAAAAACAGCAATTTCACAAAGTTCAACTAAGAACTAAAATTGATGAAGAAACAGAAATAAAATGACTATTAGGAATTTTGAGATGTTAAACACTCAAGTTTCTCCACCTTACCCCCAACACATAAACCCCTATGTGATAAAAAACAGACAGAAGAGTCCACTAAAGTTTGGTTTTGTTTTTTGGCGGTACGGGGAATTGAACCCAGAGGCCTTCTACCTCTGAGCTATACCCCCAGCCCTATTTTTTATTCTTTATTTTGAAACATGGTCTCGCTAAGTTGCGGAGGGCCTCACTAAGTAAAGCTGAGGCTGGCCACGAACCTGCAATCCTGTCTCAGCCCCCAAAGTACTGGGATTACAAGCATATGCCACCACATCTGGCTTAAAGTATTTAATACTAATAAAGTCTGGGCAAAGATGAGAAGGTTTTCCATTTCTCACCCCAGTTCAACTTACATAGTTACAGGCAGTAAACTGAAAGAGAGGTAGAAGAGGAGGTATAGAGGAGTAAGTTTCCTCCAACAACCCTGGACAAGAAAACAAAAACAAAAACAAAAAGCCAGGGGAAGAATATCCTCAGAAGTAAAAAGATCCCAAGTCAGAAAAGTCCGCATATTCTAAGAACAGAAAGGTCAGTGTGACAAGAAGATAGTGAATGGATTGAAAGGGATACAGCAGGAGGCTGGAACAATAGAAGCAGCCATGGAAAGTCTTGCAGGCCAAGTTAGGAGTTTGGACTTTATTCTAAGAGCAATGAGAAATCAAATAATGATTTGCATTTCAGTAAGATTTGCTTGCTGCATGAAGAATGAAGTATGGGGACTAGAGATCAAATTAGGAGGCTACCATGAAAGTGAAGCAAGATAACAGTGCTAGGATGAAAGTAGTAGAAATTGAAAAAAGTAGGTGTACTTCGGAGGTCTTATATCCAATATTGTTTCCCTTCCTACTCTCAGACCACGTCTTTTTAGCAACAGAATACCTTTCTTTCTATGAGGGTCAGGTAGGAAAATCATTCTATGAGGGTCAGGTAGGAGGAATGACCTGTCCTGGTTCACTTCCTACACAAAACAGAAAATCATGAAACTGTGAAATGTAGATAACATTATCAACCTCTTAAACAATTAGAACTGTACCTGGCACATAGTATGCACTCATAACAAATAAGGGGCTAGGGATGTAGTGGTAAAGCACCTGCCTACTCTACCCCTGTACCACAAAACCAAAATTAAAAAAAAAAAACAAATAAAAAGGGCCGGGGGTGTAGCTCGAAGGTAGAATGACGCTGGGATCAATCCCCAGTACTAAAAAAATTTACTACACAAAAATAATTTTTTTCAAATTATAAAAGCATAATAAGCAGGAAATATAATACAGTGAATGACAAATGACACATAAAGGATTAATATCCACAAATGCATCACCAACAAATGTCTAAGAAAAACAGACAACCCTAACAGAAAAGGTGAAGAATAAAAAAGAAAATTCTCAGCCAGACATGGTGGCGCACACTTGTAATCCCAGCATTCAGGAGGCTGAGACCAGAGGATCCAGGTTCGAGGCCAGCCTCAGCTACCTAGTGAGGCACTCCACAACTTAGTGAGACTCGGTTTCAAAATAAAGAATAAAAAATAGGGCTGGGCATATAGCTCAGAGGTAGAATGCCCCTGAGTTCAACCCTCAATACTGCAAAAAAAAAAAAAAAAGAAAATTCTCAAAAGGAACCCAAATTTTTAAAAAAAATGCTCAATATTAACAGAATTAGGAAAATGGGGAAAAAAAAGATATCGTTTTTTTTTTTTTTTTTTTTTTGCGGTACTGGGGATTGAACTCAGGGGCATTCTACCT
>PVLC010009983.1:0-20384 GCA_004027655.1 Graphiurus murinus
GGAAATGTTCCACATCATTAGCAATCAGAGAGATGCAAATCAAAACTACCTTGAGATTTCACCTAACTCCAATCAGAATGGCAACTATCAAGAACACAAACAACAACAAATGCTGGCGAGGGTGTGGAGAAGTGGGAACCCTAATACATTGTTGGTGGGATTGCAAATTAGTGCAACCACTTTGGAAAACAGTATGGAAAATCCTCAGACAAATGGGAATGATCCTACCATATGATCCAGCAATACCTCTACTGGGTATCTACCCAAAAGAAAGGAAACCAAACTATCAGACCAATGCATGTGTATCTATGTTTATAGCTGCACAGTTTACAATTGCCAAACTATGGAAGCAGCCAAGATGTTCATCAACAGATGAATGGATTACAAAACTATGGGATATGTACACAATGGAATTTTACTCAACCTTAAAGAAGAACAAAATCATGTTATTTGCAAGGAAATGGAAGGAACTGGAAAACATTATGTTAAGTGAGATTAGTCAGTCACAAAAAGTTAAAAATCGAATGCTCTCCCTAATATGTGGAAGCTAGGGAGAAAATGGGACATAAAAGGGACTCCAGATGAAGGAGAATTCTTAGGTGAACAAAGAATTTGATTTAACGGAAGGTGATGGGGGGAGGGGGGACACCCTAATGAGCATGATGTACGAACAAGATCACATCAAAGTCAATCACTAAACTGACCTTGAGAAGGAGGGAGAAGGAGGGAGGGGGGTAGGAATTGGGGAAGGGTTAATGAGAAATGTGTGCATGGATGTCTTTACCTATACTAGCTTGTACCCAACAAAGATGTGTGATTAACCCAAGAAATGTATAAAAATCCATGCTAAAAAATAAAAAAAATAATTAATAAAAAAAGAAATATGTACTCAGTTGTTATTTTTCTCCTTCTGACTTTATTTTTCTAGCTTATTAAAGAGAAAGCATAGAAAATAATTTTTTAATATAGACATTTGATGGGGGTATATTTTTCTCTAAGCACTGCTTTGTATACATAAAACACATTTTGGTACATAGTATTTTATCCCTTTTTCAAAATATTTACTCATTTCTCTTTTTATTTTTTCTTTTGAGCCATGGGTTAGATAGAAGTGTTATTTAATTTCAAATGATCTTTTTTCCCTTCTAGATTTCTTATTGTCATTGGTTTCTAATTTACAATCAGAGACCATACTCTAGCATGCATGAGGCTGTTCTCATCTTTCTTTTAATCTAAATTTATGAGGTCACCATTACCCTGATACCAAAACTAGAAAAAAAAAGTAAAACAAAAATAAAAACTAAGCCAGGCATGGTAGTGCATGCTTATAATCCCAGTACTTGGGAGGCTGAGACTGGAGGATCTGGGTTCCTGGCCAGTCTCAGCTACTTAGTGAGGCTCTGCTCAACTTAGTGAGACCTTGTTTCAAAGTAAAGAATTAGAAAAAAAAAATAGGACTGGGAGTATAACTCGGATATAGAATGCTCCTGGGTTCAATCCCCAGTACTGCAAAAAACAAAAACAAAAAACCAAAACAAACAAACAACAACAACAAAAGCTAAAGCAAAACTATAGATTAATATCTCTCATGACTTAGACACAAAATGCTCAAAAAGTATTAGCAAATCAAATCCACTGAGGGTTATACATCATTATCAGTTGTGAAACATATGTCCAATATCTAAAAAAATCAATCTATATAATTCACTATACCACAGATTATAGAGAAAAATAATTTAAGAATATCAAAGAAGGAAAATCATTTGACAAAATCCAACACACAATCATGATAAAAACTCTCAACAAATTAAGAGAAAGGGAAAACTTACTTAAGAAAAAGAGAAAACTTTCTTAAGTAGAGAAATCCTACAGCTAATGGTGAAAGACATAATGATGAAAGACTAAGTACTTTCTATATAAAATTAGAAACTAGACAAGGATGCTTGTTCTCAAAACTTATTAAACATACCATGGGAAGTTCTAGTCTCTGCAAGGGCAAAACAAACAAACAAACACACAACAAAAACAATAAAAAACAAAATCTACACAGATTGTAAATGAAGAAATAAAACTGTATTTGCAGATGATGATTCTGGATAGAAAATCTCAAGAAATCTATAAAAAGAAAAGTACTCATAAAGCCCTGGGGTGTGTATCCATGGTAGAGAACTTGCTTAGGACATGCAAGGTCCTGGGTTCAATCCCTAAAATTGCCCACCCCCACAACAACAAATAAAAACTAAGCCTAAACCCTCCCTCCTAGAACAAATAAGTGAGCAAGCAAGGTTGAAGGACACAAGATGAATATACAAAAATCAATTGTATTCCTATATACTATCAATGAACATATAACACCAAAATTAAAAATACAATAGTATTTACAATCCACTTCAAAAAACCCACTTAAGTCTAAATTTAATATAACATATATAGAACTTGTATGGTAAAAACTACACAATGCTGATGAAAGAAAACAAAGAAGTTCTAAATAAATGGAGAGGTATACCATGTTCATGGATTTGGAAGATTTAACGTAGTCAAGATGCCATTCTCTTCAAATTAATATAAAAATTTAAAACAATTTCTATTAAACCTCATTTTTCGCAGTACTTTATATGAAATGCAAAACTTTCATATAAAATTTATATGAGAGGCAAAACTAAAATAGCTACACAATTTTGAAAAGGTAGGCTGATGTTATTTATGTCTATTTGATTTCAAGACTTATTATATAGCAGCTGGGCATGGTGGTGCACACTTGTAATTGCAGTGACTTGGGAAGCTGAGGCAAGAGGATCAAAAGTTTGAGGTTAGCCTGGACAATTCAGCAAGACCCTGTCTCAAAATAAAAAAAAAAAAAAGGGCTGGGGATGTAGCTCAGCACTAAAGCACCCCTAGGTTCAATTCCCAGTGATTGAAAAAAAAATACTATATATATAGCTACAGTTATTGAGACTGTGTATTGGCAGAGAAATAGAAATATGTATCAGTGGAATAGAATAGAGTACCTAGATTGAACCCATACAAATAGGCCCTTTTTTATGAAGGTGCAAAAACAATTCAATGGAGAAAAGATAGCCTTTTCAACAAATAATGCTGAAAAGAGGGAAAAAGGGTGGGGAGAAACTTAATCTAAGTCTTATGCATTGTATGGAAATAAACTCGAGATGGATTCTAGGCTTAAATGTACATGTAACATTTAAAAACTTGTAGAAAAAATCATAAAAATTCTATATGATCTAGGAGTAAAGATATTTTAGACCTGACACCAAAAGTAGACCCATAAAAGAGGGAGAAAAAAGTGTAAATTAAATTTTATTAAGATTAAGAACTTTTACTCCATGAAAGCTTCTGCTATAAAGATGAAAAGACAAGAAAAAGAGTATGAGGAAACATTTGTACAGCACATATTCAATAAAGAGCTAGTACCCGAAATATTCTTAGAACTCTCAAAACTTAACAGTATAAAACTAATCAATTTTATTAGGAAAAGATTTATGTTAATGCAAAAACATATCTGTGTACCTTTCTTCCCCTCAGAACATCAAGTACACCTTTATTTAAGTGGAAGTACAAAAGCACATTCCTAACCAAATATATACATGTGATTTTTACATATTCTGCTTTTTAGGGATTATTTAATCTTCAGTTTCATAATAATCAGAGGTAAATCTTTATATAGCTTCATTTCTAATTGCCCCAAATTGAAAACAAGCCAACTCTTTTCAATGGGTGAATGATTAAACAAACAGTGATTCCTCTATATTGTCAAATACTACTCAACAATGAAAAGGAATGAATTATTCATAGCTTAACTTGGATGAATCTCAGAGACTTAAACTGAGTGAAAAAAGACCAATTTCCTATAAATCATATGATTCCATTTATACCATGTTCCTTAAATGGCAAAATTACAGAAATAGAAAACAGATTAGTGGTTGCCAAGGATTAAGAGGAGCCATGGCTATAAAAAGGCAGCATGAGAAATCCTTGTGGTGACAGAGTGTTCTGTCTTGACTGCATCCAGGCCAGTATCCTGGGGTCACACTGTCCTAGAGTTTTGAAAAGAGTTACCATTCGAAGAAATTAGATAAAGAGTACAAGGGATACCTTTGCATTATTTCCTACGAAAGCATATAATTCTAAAACTATTGTGAAATATAAAAGATCATGAGCTAAATGAGGTAGCTCTACATATGTATTAGAGTGGCCAAAATCTCGAACACAGCAACTCCAAATGCTGGTGAGGAGAAGGCAAGCAACAGGGACTAGTATCCATCAAAGGAGGGAATGCAAAATGGTACAGTCACTTTGGAAGACAGTTTGGCAGTTTCCCACAAAAGTAAACATATCATTACCATACAATCGAGCAGGCAGTTAAAAAAACTTATGTTCATGCAAAAGCCTGCACATGAATGTTGGTAACAGCTTTATTCATAATTGCTAGATCTTGGAAGCAACCAAGATGTCCTTCGGTAAGTGAATATATAAATAAATTATGGCACACCCAAAAATTGTTGCCGCATACTCCCACCATGATGTTCTGCCTCTCCACAGGCTTCAAAGCAATGGAGCCGGCTAACCATGAACTGAAACCGTGAGCCCAAAGAAATCTTTCCTCCTTTTTCTTGTGGTACTGGGGATTGAACTCAGGGGCATTCTATCTCCGAGCTATACTCCCAGCCCTATTTTTTATTCTTTATTTGGAAACAGGGTCTCACTAAGTTACGGAGTGCCTCACTAAGTAGCTGAGGCTGGCCGCGAACCGGGAGGATCCTCCATCTCAGCCTCCCAAATGCTGGGATTACAAGCGTGCGCCACCATGCCTGGCCTTTCCTCCTTTTAAGTTGTTTATCTTGGATATTTTGCTACAGTGACAGAAAGCTGATTAAAACATTACTAAAATACAGTTAATAAATATAATTTAAAGTATTTGTGAAGTCATTTTTGTTCTTACATGTTTTAAAATCATTTGAACTAATTCTCTGTGGCTAAGTCATACCTTGATGTGTACTTGAGTTCATATATTTTATTTTCCCCTTACATTTATTTATTTATTTATTTATTTATTTATTTATTTATTTATTGCGGTATTGGGGCTTGAACCCAGGAGCATTCTACCTCTGAGCTACACCCCTGGCCCTACTTTTTTTTTTCTTTATTTTGAAACAGGATCTCACCAAGTTGTGGAGGGCCTCACTAAGAAGCTGAGGCTGGCCACAAACCTGCAATCCTCCTATCTCAGCCTCTCAAGTACTGGGATTACAAGAGTGTGCCACCATGCCCAACTCCCCTTACTTTTAGAAATTTATTTAGAAAATTTTAAATTTAATTTTGTCTAATAATTATGTAAGACATTTAGATGGCTCCAAAGTTAAAACAAAGTACTTTTAGAGAGGTTTAAGTTCCAATCCTGTCTTCTCCTTCATATTCTTTTTTTTTTTTTTTTTTTTTTTTTTTTTTTTTTTTTTTTTTTTTTTTTTTTTTTTTTTTTTTTTTTTTTTTTTTTTTCCGTACTAGGGATTGAACCCAGGGGCATTCTATCTCCGAGCTATACCCCCAGTCCTATTTTTTTTATTCTTTATTTTGAAACAGGGTCTCACTAAGCTGCGGAGGAGGGCCTCACTAAGTAGCTAAGGCTGGCCACGAACCCGGATCCTCCTGTCGCAGCCTCCGAAGTACTGGGATTACAAGCGTGTGTCACCACGCCGGGCTCTTCCTCTCCTTTTCTTGTCCATCTCCCTAGCTGCTGGTTTATACCCAGAGCAGGCAGACATAGGACCATTCTTGCTCCATCTGCCACCTGGTGCTGGTTCTCTCTGAGTGTGAACATTTCCAAGAGCTGTTGGTCCCACTCTACAATTAGCTTCCTGGGTTCTCCGGAGACCACCTGTGTCAATCATCTTTCCATCACCATAAAGAAATGCCAGCAATAATTAATTTATAAAAGAACAGGCTTATTTTGGCTCAGCATTTTGGGGATATCAGTCCATGACCAGTCGTTGGCCCTGCTGCTTGGGCCAATGGTGGAGCAGCACACTGTGGCAGGAGGGCTTGGGAGAGCAAATCACTCACTTCATC
Organism: Graphiurus murinus; assembly: GCA_004027655.1. NCBI lineage: Eukaryota > Metazoa > Chordata > Mammalia > Rodentia > Gliridae > Graphiurus > Graphiurus murinus. Next base: position 6,082 of record PVLC010009983.1, read on the forward strand.
AGCCAGGAAGCAAAGAGGAGGAGGAAGGGGCTGGGTCCACAGTCTTCTTGGGGCCTGCTCCAGTGATCCCAAGACCCCCGTTAGGCCCCACCTCTTACAGGTTGCACCTCCTCCCAACAGCGCCTTGGGCTGCGGACCAAGCCTTGAACGCAAGGGCCCTTGGGACACATTCAAGATCCAGATCATAGCACCATCCTCTCACTAAGCGTCTCTCACTTAGTTCCCTTGGCCAGGTGTTCTATCCACTTGCTGCGCTCCTTGGTTTCCAGGGTGTTGCCTCAAGGCAGTCCAGTGCGGCTCCCCTCCTCAGGTTTCCCAGCTGACTGAGGAACTCACGGAGCCTTTGCCTCCCACATTCTGGAAGGGCCAGCTGTTCCCGGGCCAGCTGCTTCTCTTCCCTCCACCATCCTGGGTAGCTGCAACCCCAGGTTCCTTCCTTCAGACATCAGTTCCTGCATCCTTCAGACTCCCAGGAACATGTGTCAACCTTTTTTTTCCCTGAAGCCCCTGAACATAGCTATCTGGCAGTGGTCCTAGAGACTGATTATTTTCTCAAATGGCCTCACCTGGATGACACACATTGGGAAACTGAGGCTTCTGAAGGTCATACTGCTTGCCCAGGGCAGAGCTGGGGGGTGAGGGTGGTCTTCCTCTACCCCACAGGCATTTTCCTGGGGCAGAGGCTCTGGTTTTATTATCTACTGACTCTGAGACAGGATGAGCCAGAGGTATTATTGGTTTTTGTATGGCTCAGGGACAGTCCACCCCCACTCCTTTCCCCTCCCGGAGGCCATAGGGCCCAGCACCATTGAAACTCCAGCCCCAAACCTCAGCCAGGCCCCGAACATATGTTTCACCCTGAAAGGAACAATGGGGCCTCCAGCTTAATTAAGCCCCCACAAAAAGCCCTTGGCTGGGCCGCTTCATTCTCTGCTTTTGGTTCTTTTTCACTCACCCCACCCCCACACCTCTGTTTCTGCTTCTTCCTCTGTAGACAGATGAAAGGCGTCCAAGACCGGCGGGCTCCTCCATGTCTCCTGCTCCTCTTTTCTCATCGTCTGACCTCCTTTCACTCTTCTGAGCCCTGGAGTAGAAGAGGCTGGCTGGGTTCCTGTGCCAGACTGCCCCAAGCCCAGGCCCAGCTGCGAAGCAGGCGGCCGGCAAGGGCCTGCGTGGCTTCCAATTCCTGTGGGGTGTCCTCTCCAGGCTGAGGATATAGCCAAACTGGGGCTCAGCCTAGCCTCGGCCGATAATCTGACCTGGATTTTAGTGGCGGATAATGCAGCAAGTGACTATAAGGCAGAGCCCCAGTTCTGAGACCTCGGTAGCTACACTTCTGAGTCCAAGTTCACCGCCTTGTGAAGACGTATAGAAGGGCCCAGCAAAGCACAGGCATTTGAGGGATTTTTATGTTGAATGAACATATGAGTTTAGACTCATTTAACAAAGTTTGTGTACTGTTGACTGAACACCCAAGAGCTACTAATCCTCACATTAGGTAGTATTGTTGTGGGATAACCCGGTCCCACACGTGGGTCCTTGGCATCCGTGATAAAAAGAATTTTAACACGTGCCATTTAGGAACAAAAAGTAGGAATTTATTTAGGAAAATAAGGGAAAGGGGAGAAAAACAGGTGAGCGGGCATCTTCCTGTCCTGATGTGCTTCCCAGGTCCCAAGAGGCAGAGGCGTGGTTAACTTCTTCCTTTATAGGCTTTTAAGAGGGCTGGGCCCAGAAGAGGTCTGGACCTCCTCCTTCTTTAGGTATTGGTGGGCGTAAATTGAGTAGGTGGTCCAAATTGAGTCCTTCCTCTTTCTCAGGTTTCAAGATGGGTCTGTCCTTGGCTGTAAATTTCCAGTGTCCTTTGTCCTGGCTCTTAGGTGGGGGGCAGGGCCTAAGGAACTTCCAAAGGTGGAATGGAGCCTGCCGTGCTTCAGTTTTAGGTGTTTATATTAAAGTGATATCTGTATTTTTCTTTCTCATTTGTCTCCTTCCTGCCTAATTATTTCTTCTATCCTACATCAGTATGATCATCCCTATTTTATAGATGGGACTATCGAGGCTCAGAGAGATTAAGCAAATTGCACAAGGTCAACAGCAAGTGGGTAGCAGAGCCAAAGATAAAATCCAATTTTAATTACAGGGGCTATATACCCTCCCAAGGCTGTCTCCAAGAGAGGGAGGGACCCATTTGAGCACCACTGGATATGCTGTCTCCTTTCTCTGTTCTGTTCCTCCATCCTTCCCGTGCAGTTTAATCTATTACAAATGGAATGTCCATGACACCAGAAAGCAAGCCAAGAAATCAAATTCTGCTGCTACCTGATAGCCTATCCTACCCGTCATGCACAAGCATTTTGCCAATATATTCCCTAGAGCTAGCCACATTTATTTTGTGATCATTTCTTTACTTTTCTCTATATTTTTTACTACTGCAGATGTATCCTTAACATAATCTAATTTTATCTTCGTTTAATCTTTATATAGATGAAATTATGAAGCAAAACTGATTTTGTTTTGGCCTCTTTTGTTCAATGTAGTTATTCATTCATTTATTTGTTTGTTTGTTTGTTTATTGTGCTGGGGATTGAGCCCAGAGGCATTCTACCTTTGAGCTGCACCCCCAGCCTGATTTTTTAATTTCTTATTTGGAAACAGGGTCTCACTAGGTTGATGAGTCTCACTACTTGCTGAGGCTGTCCTCAAACCTGCTGTCCTCAACCCTGCCATCCTCCTGTCTCAGCCTTTCAAGTATTGGAATTACAAGCATGTGCTGCCACGCCTGGCCAATGTAGCATTTTAAAGTCTAAGCTATGATGCATATAGTCAGAGTACATAGGCTTTATTATTATATGGGATTATACTGTATGACTCTTCTATAATTTATTTACCCACTTTAATTTGATGAACATTTGAATTTTTTCCAGTTTCTATTACGAAAAATGCTGTACACAGGACCTGGTGCACATGAGTGTTCACTTTTGTGTCCTGAGTGACAAAGAATGCAATCTACAGTGCTTCTAGGAGATTCCAAATAGTTTCCAAAGTGGTGGCACCAATTTACACACCTACCAGCAGTGTATGGAAACTCCTGCATACAGCCCCAGTGCTGGGTGTTGTGGGACTCTCTAATTACAGTCTACTGGATGAGCACAGTAGTTAATCCGTGATGGAGCTAACTTGTATCTCTCTGCTCACTAATAATGTTGAACATTGTTTCAAAAGTTTACTGGCCATTTGGATTTCTTTTGTAATGTACCTGATGAAATATTTTGCCTATTTTTTTTTATTGGTAGTCTATCTTACTCATTTAGAGACTCTTTATATATTCTATAGGCAAGTCTTTTGTTGGCTATATGTATTGAAACAAAACAAAACAAAACACTCACCTTTTCTTGCATATTATGTTTTCCTTTTTACTTGAAAAAAAATTTTTTTTGCAGTGCTGGAGATCAAATCCAGGGCCTTGTCAAGCATGCTAGGTAAGTGTTCTACCATTGAGCTATATCTCAAGTCTTGCCTCTAATTTTTTTTCCTTATTGGGGATTGAACCCAGGGGTATTATACCTTGAAGCTATACCCCCAGACGTATTTTATTCTTTTATTTGGAAACAAGGTCTCACTAAGTTGCAAGTGGCCTCATTAAGTTGCTGAGACTGGCCGTGAACCTGTGATCCTCCTGTCTCAGCCTCCCAAGTACTGGGATTACAAGCGTGCCCCACCATGCCCAGCTGCCTCTAATTTTTTTTTTTTTTTAAGAATAGTGTCTTAATCAGTAGTTCTTAATTTTAAAGTTAGTTTAATGTGATAAAGTTTATTAATCATTTCCTTAATGGTTGACATTTTTAATAATGTGTTAATATCCTATTCCAAGGTTTAGAGAAAAATGTAATTTATATTTCAAAATGTTTATTATTTTGCCTTCCATATTAAGGTCTATAATACATTTGGAATTTATTTTTGGTAAATAAATTTTTTTTGGTATAACTATTGAGATAGGGATCCAGTATAATTTTTTTCTGCTATGAATATACAATTATCAAGACATCACTTATTACAAAGATGATCCTTTTCTGTTGCTCTGTACTTCTGCTCTATCATTAATCCCAATTTATGAGTTTGTTCCTAGACTCTGCCCTTTGGTCATTTTATTATTTCTATACCTTGATCAAAATGTTGTAATTACTATAATTTTATTTATTCTTGGTACTAGGGATTTGGTATAGGGGTGTTTTACCTCTGAGTTACACCACCAGCTCTGTTTATTTATTTATTTATTTATTTTTGATACAAGGTCTTACTAAGTTTCTGAGGCTAGTCTTGAACCTGTGATCCTTCTGTCTCAGCCTCCCAATTACTGGAATTACAGGCATGTACCACCACATCTGGCTTTAATTACTATAACTTTAAAATTGCATGTCTGCTTCCAGGAACATGGGCTAAATACATTTTCTCCAATTCCTTCTGTCAAATACAAACTAAAAATCCTGGACATTATGTGTACAACAAACATACAAAGACTTTGAGCCTGGGCATGGTGGTGCATGCATGTAATTACAGTACTTGGGAGGTGAGATTGGAGGATTTCAGGTTTGAGGCCACACCTTAGCAACTTAGTGAGACTCTCAGTAACTTAGTGAGAACCTGTTTCAAAACAAAAAGTAAAAGTAAAAAGGGTTGGGGGTATAGCTCAGGGGTAGAAAGCTGCTGGGTTCAAACCCCAGCTCCCCTTGTCCCTCCAAAAAAGACTTTCAAAGGTGGAGAGAAGAAGGCAGACTGGTTTGGGCCTTTGAGATCTGAGGACCAATACAACTGGCCGGGGCAGAGGGGTTCCCCTGGATTTCCCTATTGGCTAATACATCCCAGATTAGGAGTTGGAGAAGCTGACAACCTGGAAGAAGCTCTTAGATAATAATTGTTCTATTCTATCCAAAACCAGAGAAGAAAGCCCACTACAAAGCCAAGTGGTAAGCCTAGAGTTCCACCCTTGTGAGTCTCTAATACACGTTCAGCATCTCACCAGAATGGTGTCCTAGAAAGCCAACAGGATTTATATCCCCACCAGCTGGTAAGAAGTCTCTTCCATCCAGGTGTCAGTGGAGACCATCTGGGAAGCAGCAACTCCCAGGACCCCAGCAGGAGTGGGGAACTTGGACTTCTACTCCATGTATCATATAATTACTCAGGTGTCTTTCTCCTTCTGCTGATAGAGCAGTGACAGAAGAAGCTAGCTAAAACAAAAGGCTTAGATAAGAGCCAGAGCCTTATAACATAATGTGACAATGTCCAGGTTTTATTATAAAATCATTTGTCAAAGCTAAGAGCCAGGAAGTTATCAAATTGAATGAGAAAAGATCATTAATAGATGCAAACACTGAGATGGCAGAGATGCTAGAATAATCTGACCAGGATTTTAAAGCAATTATGGTAAAAATGCTCCAATTAACAATTATGAACATACTTGAAACAGTGAAAAGGTAGAAAACCTCAACAATGAAATAGAAGATGCAAAGAAGAACCACGTGTAATTTTGGAACTGAAAAATGCAATAATCAAAATAAAAGACTCAGTAGATGAGCTAAATTAGCAGAATGAAAAAGTACATTGACGACAAAAGAATAGAAATAACCCAATATAAACAAAGGAAAGAGACTGGAAAAAAAAGTGAACAGAGCCTCAGGGACCTGTGGGATTATAATAAAAGATCTAACATTTTTTATTATTAAAGTTCCAGAAGGAGAGGAAGAAGAAGGTGAGACTAAAAGCACCCTCAAAGAGAGCCTATAGAAAGGAGAAAATTTTTTCCAGCTACTCCTTTGATAAAGGACTAATATCCAGAATATACAAAGAACTTAAAAGACTTAACCCTAAAAAAAAAAAAAAACCCAATCAAGAAATGGACAAATGAATAAACAGACATTCCACAAAAGAAGAAATAAAAGTGGACTATGTGAAAGAAATGTTCAACCTCATTAGCAATCAGGGAGATGCAATGAAAACTACACTGAGATTCCGTCTAACCCCAATTAGGATGGCAACCATCAAGAAATCAAACAATAAATGCTGGCAATCTACACTGTTGGTGGGATTGCAAATTAGTACATCCACTATGGAGATCAGTGTGGAGATTCCTCAGAAAGCTGGGAATGGATCTACCACACGATCGATCCCCAGCTATACCACTGCTGGGTATCTTTCTAAAGGGATTGAAATCAGAATATTTTAGTGATACATGCATATTCATATTTATAGCAGCACCATTAATAATAGCCACATTATGAAACCAACAGAGGTATCCATCAACAGATGGATGAATTATAAAATTGTGGGATATATACACAGTGGAATTCCACTCATTAATAACGAAGAATAAAATGATGTAATTTGCAGGAAAATGGATGGACCTGAGAACGTTATCTTAAGTGAGATTAGACAGTCACAGAAAGTAAAGTATCATGTTTTCTCTCATATGGGGAAGCTAGGGAGTAATCAGGATATAAGAGGGACTTTAGCTAATGGAGAAGAAACCCCAGTGGAGGGAGGGAGAGAGGCCAAGGGGAAGGTGGGGGGAAGAGAATAAATGAAGGAAATACTTCCACTGAAGTTATGTATAAATGTGAAATTACCAACGCCAATCACAATATCATGTATGAGGAAGGGGCCGGGTGTGGTGGCGCAGGCTTGTAATCCCAGCATTCGAGGCTGAGACCGGAGGATCTGGGTTTCCGACCAGCCTCAGCTACCTAGTGAGGCACTCCACAACTTAGTGAGACTCGGTTTCAAAATAAAGAATAAAAAATAGGGCTGGGGGTATAGCTCGGAGGTAGAATGCCCCTGAGTTCAATCCCCAGTACTACAAAAAATAAAAAAATAAAAAATAAAAATGTATGAGGAAGGGGAGGAAGCGGGGAGGGAGCCAGGGAGAAGCTCTCCAAGTGCTGTGTGCATGTATGTCTCTATCACGCTGAATTACATTATAATGTGAGACTACAATGCACCAATAAAATTACATTTGACAAAAAGAACTCAAAGAAATAATGGCTGAAGGCTTTCCAAATTTCATAAGAGATACATATCTAACAATTCAAGAAGCAGAGTATATCCCAAATAGGAAAACCTGGAAGAAATCACCTAGACCATGTCAATTAAACTTCTAAAAATAGTGACAAAGAAAATATCTTAGCCGGGTGTGGTGATGCACGCTCGTAATTCCAGTACTTGGGAGGCTGAGACAGGAGGATCTGGGTTTTCGGCCAGCCTCAGTTACTTAGTGAGGCCCCCCGCAACTTAGTGAGACCCTGTTTCAAAATAAAGAATAAAAAAAATGGGGCAAGGGTGTAGCTCGGAGGTAGAATGCTCCTGGGTTCAACCCCCAGTACCGCAAAAAGAAAAGAAAAAGAAAATATCTTGAAAGCAGCCAAATAAATAACAACCCCTTTCTATAAGGGAATATAATTCTAATGAGAGAATATTTCTCATTAGAAACCATGGAAGATAGAAGGAAATCGCATGGTATTTTTTGAATATTGAAAAGGAGAACCGTTACCACAGAATCCGTAGGTCTAATGAAAATATCCTTCAGGAATGAAGAGGTTATCAAGACATTCTCATATGAAGGAAAACTAAAATTTCTTGCTACTAGGAGACCTACTCTAAGAGAATGGTAAAGGAAGTCCTCCAAATAGAAAGGAGAAAATAAAAGAGAGAATCTTGAATTATTAGGAAGGAAAAAATAACATGGTAAACAAAAATATGGGTAAGTACAACAGGCTTTCCTTCTAACCTTGAATTTTATAATTTATACCTGACAGTTAAAGCAAGATTACAGCTGTTTGATGTGGTTCTAAACGTATATAAAGGAAATGCTTAACACAATTACAGTATAATGGGGAAAGTGAAAGGACATGAGAATTAGTAGGTTCTTATACTTCTCTCAATCTAGTAAAACAATAACCTCAGTAGACTGTGATAAGCTATATAGAGATAATGTAATGCCTGTAGCAACCACTAAATAAGCTATACAAAGAGATACTCCTAAAAATGCTATAGATAAATAAAAATGGAATTCTAAGAATTTTCAAGTAACCCACAGGAAGGCAGAAAACCAAAAACAGAGAAATGAAAACCAGAGAGAACAAAGAGAAACAAAAAACAAGTTGTTAGGCTTAAGATTTAGCATATCAATAATTACATGTAGTGGTCTAATCCAAATACAAGGCAGATTGACAGAACAAATAAAGAAAAATCACCCAACTGTATACAGTATATAAGAAACTCACTTCAAATAATATAGTATAGGCAAGTTGAAAGTAAAATGATGGAAAGAAGTGTATCATGCAAACATTAAAGGAAAGCAGAATAAAGTAGAGTTCAGAGCAAGGAAAATTAAGAGACATTATATATAATAGGAGACATTATATTTAATAAAATAATCAATACATCAAGAAAACATATGAAAACTAAGTATGTATGTACCAAACAACGAAGCTGCAGAATATATGAAACAAGAACTGATAGAACTGAAAGGAGAAATAGACAGATCTATAATTATAGTTAGACTTCACTATCCCTCTTTCAACAAATGATAGAATAGCTACACAGAATGTGATCAAGTGTCCAGAAGAATGCAACACTATCCAGCAGCAGTACACAATCAAGATTTATAGAACACTCTATCCAAAAGCAGAATACATATTTTTTTCAATCACTTGTGGAACATTTAACAGGATGGACCATATCTGAAACCATTAATGAACCTCAGCAAATTTAAAAGAATTGAACTCATACAGAGGGACCTCAGTGGAATTAAACTAGAAATCACTAACAGAACAATAACTGCAAATCTTCAAACACTTGGAGGTTAAACAACATTATTCTACATGACCCACCAGTCAATGAAGAAGTAGGAAGCTAAATTTTAAAAATACATTGAATTAGCCTTGTGCAGTGGAACACACCTGTAATCCCAGTACTTGGAAAGCTGAGAAAAGAGGATTGCAGGTTCAAGACCAGTATGCAGTACTTAGTGAGACCCTGTTTAAAAATAAAAAGCAAAAGGGCTGGAATTTTTTGTTTTTTATTTTAAAAAATAAACAAAAATTTATTTGTACCCAGGGAGGGAGGTTTTTATTTTTAAAAATAAACAAAAATTTAATTGAATCCGGGCATGGTGGCGCACGCTTGTAATCCCAGCATTTGAGAGGCTGAGACCAGAGGATCCAGGTTCGCGGCCAACCTCAGCTACCTAGTGAGGCCCTCCGCAACTTAGTGAGACTAGGTTTCAAAATAAAGAATAAAAAATAGGGCTGGGAGTGTAGCTCGGAGGTAGAATGCCCCTGAGTTCAATCCCCAGTACCGCAAAAAAATAAATAAATAAATAAATAAAATAAAGAATAAAAAATAGGACTGGGGCTGTAGCTCGGAGATAGAATGCTCCTAGGTTCAATCCCTAGTACCGCAAAAAAAAAAAAAAAAAAAAAAAAAAATTTAATTGAACCACACATACATACATATATAAGGGTACAATTCTCAGTACCACATGATAAATAAGTACATATATATGTACATACATACATACATACATTGAACTAAATAAAAATGAAAACACAACAATAAAGAGTTGTGGGGCACAGCTAGAAGAGTGCTGAGAGGACAATTAATAAACTAAATGTTGCCGGGCGTGGTGGTGCACGCTTGTAATCCCAGCATTTGGGAGCTGAGATCAGAGGATCCGGCTTCGAGGCCAGCCTCATCTGCTTAGTGAGGATGTCCGCAACTTAGTGAGACCCTATTTCAAAATAAAGAATAAAAAATAGGATTGGGGGTGTAGCTCAGAGGTAGAATGCCCCTGGGTTCCATCCCCAGTACCACAAAAAAACCCTAAATGTTTACATTAAGAAAGAAGTCTCAAATCAACAATCTAAGCTTTGTCCTTGAGTACTGAGAAAAAGAAGAGCAAAATAAACCCAAAGCCAAAAGAAGAAAGAAATAATAAAGACAAAAGAAAAAAAATCAGTAAAACTGAAAACAGAAACAGAAATATTAGTGGAACAAAAGCTGGATCTTTGACAAACCAGTATAAAGAGTGAAAACACAAGAGGGAAGACACAAATACCAATGTCAGAAAAGAAAGAAAGGGCATTGCTGCAGGCTCTGCAGCCCAACTGCCCTGTGGCCACATGACTCATTCCTGCCAATGGCGTATGAGGGGAGTAATTGTGCTACACCCCTAAGACTTTCTTTAGAAGACATCACTAAGCCAGGTGCTGTGGCACACTCGTAGTTCTAGTACTCGGGAGGCTGAGGCAGGAGGATATCAAGTTTGAGGCCAGCCTGGGCAATTTAGTGAGACTCTGGTGTCAAAATAAAATGAAGAGCCAGGTGTGGTGGCGCACACTTGTAATCCCAGCATTTGGGAGGCTGAGACTGGAGGATCCGGGTTCGTGGCCAACCTCAGCTACTTAGTGAGGCACTCTGCAACTTAGTGAGACCCTGTTTCCAAATAAAGAATAAAAAATAGGGCTGGGGGTATAGCTCAGAGGTAGAATGCCCCTGAGTTCAATCCCTAGTACTGCAAAATAAATAAATAAATAAATAAAATTAATTAATTAATTAAATGAAAAGGGCTGGGGATGTAGTTCAGTGGTAGAACAGCCCCAGGTTTAAACCCCAGTACCCCCCCCCCCTACCCCCCCGCCACACACACACAAAGAAAAAAGAAATGAACAACTAGCGCCCATCTTTTCCTTGGGCTGCATGGGGGGAAGAAGTTGGTGAGTTTTGTCTATCATCCATCCACAGATGAAGGTCACTACCACACTGCCCTTTGTGCCTGTCTATCTGATCTCTCCCTATCCAGAGACTTTCCCACTAGTTTCTTGTCATTCCTAGAGCACAGGAATCTGTCTACCACACTTGAGCCAAGATGGGTCCAGGGATCTCCTCGGGCTGTTTAAGGTCCCCCATCCACAATCACTATCTGGCCACTCCCTCTCGAGGGTCCCATGCCATCTCTAAGATTCCCTACATGACATCTGTGCTCCCATCATTTCCCTCTGTCCAATGTCTCCTCTGAAGAGGCACCCGCCATCCCTTCTCAGGGACAGCAGCCTATGGAGGCAGGAGAGGTAGGCTGCAGGCCGGCTCTCCCTCCCTCCCTCACCAGCCTCTGAGTCACGAGGACATGTGGGAAGGGAGAGAGGGAGGCACCAGGAGAAAAGGTACATTACTATGTTTAAAATGACATCACCACCATCATTGTCATGCCATTCTCTTTTCAGGACAGGGACATTTTCCACCTGCAGAGGCGGAGCAGTTACCAGGTCACCTGAGTCATCAGCCTGTTAAGAAGCATAAACTCTGCTACAAACAGAAAGCCAGAAGTGCATTCTTACTGAGCACCTGTTGGGGTGAAGGCATGACCCAGGACCCAGGGTAGAGGGCACTTAGGAAGTGGGATGCACACAAGGTAAAGCAGTTGCAGAGATGAGATGAACTCAGGGGGGCTCTTTGGTGGGTGTCAACAGCCCAGAATGCAGAGTTGGGGACTTGACTTCATTTGGGTCCCGGCTCTGTCCCCGACTTTGGACTGGTCGCCTAGTCTCTGAAACCTCGGTTTCTATCATAAAGAGAACAGTAACACCCACCCTTCCTGTTTTGTAATCTGAAAGGAATGAAGTGACCTCTGGAAACACACTTTGGAAGTGATAAGATCTCTGCACACACAGGGGTCATTATTAGTATATGGACAGTCAAGTTTGGGGATGGGGGACTTAGATTGGGTGGGAGGGCTTTCAACAGCTAGATGTACCCAAGCAAAACAGACATTTGGTGATGAAATTCAGGAACAGCAAAGAGGTCAGGGGGTTGGGACTGAGGGAAGAAGTTGTTAAGAGTGTGGTAGGGTTGTATTGGAGGGTGACCAAAGCCCTGCCAATGAGTTAGGTCTTCCTGGGGCTGACAGTGCTGACAATGGGGAACCATTGCAGGTTCTTGAGCAGGAGAGAACCCTGAAGGATGTGGAGATGTAGATAAACGATCCATGGCCTCTGAAGGTGGTTTCTTGTTTTGTTTTTTTGCAGAACTGGGGATTGAACCCAGAGCCATTCTATCTCTGAGCTATACCACCAGCCCTATTATTATTATTATTATTATTATTATTATTATTATTATTAATTTATTTATTTTGAAACAGGGTTTCATTAAGTTGTGGAGGGCCTCACTAAATAGCTGAGGCTGGCCAGGAACCTGTGACTCTCCTGACTCAGCCTCCCAAGTACTGGGATTACAAGCATGTGCCACCATGCCCGGCTTGGAGGTGGTTTTAGTTGGTGATGTTAGGCCTTTTCTTGGTCCAGTCAAACATGATCACCCCCTCCTCACCCTGAACCTGTTCTTGACTTCTCTGGAAGGATTGCTTACCTTTCTGGACTCATGGTTATCTCTGGCTGGACTGTGTCTCATGGGTAGGAGTTGTACAGCTCAATCCTTCCTAACACCCATGATTTCGGGCTTGTGCCCTCTGAGTCTTCAGCCCACACAAGTCTTTCCCTCCTTGGGGTCCTGGGTTGTGAGCCCCACTTATGGGGCTCTGTTCATGGAGGGCAGTGGTTCTCCCCCAGCTGCTTATTAGAATGACCTGGACATTGACTTTTTTTTGGTACTAGGGATTGAACCCAGGGGCATTCTACCTCCGAGCTATACCCCCAGCCCTATTTTTTTATTCTTTATTTTGAAACAGGGTCTTGCTAAGTTGCAGAGAGTCTCACTAAGCAGCTGAGGCTGGCCGTGAACTGGATCCTCCTGTTTCAGCCTCCCAAGTACTGGGATTACAAGTGTGGGCCACCACGCCCGGCTGACATTGGCTTTTAAAACATCTCCATACCTAGGCATGGAGGAGTTTACCTATAATTCCAGTACTTGGGGGGCTCAGAAGGATTGCAGGTCTAAGGTCAGCCTCAGCAATTTAGTAAGAATCTCAGCAACTTAGCGAGACTTTTTTTGTTTTTTTGGTTTTTCTTTTGCAGTACTGAGGGTTGAACCCAGGGGAATTTTACCTCCGAGCAACACCCCCAGTCCTATTTTTTTATTTTGAAACAGGGAGCGAGACCCTTTTTCAAAAAATAAAAAAAATAAGCTGGGTGTGGTGCCACACACCTGTAATCCTAGTACTTGGGAGGCTGAGGCAGGTGGATCGCAGGTTTGAGGACAGCCTGAGCAAGTAGTGAGACTCTCAGCAACCTAGTGAGACCTTGTTTCAAAACAAAAAATCAGAAAAACGGCTGGAGGTATAGCTTGGAAATAGAAAGCCCCTGAGTTCAACCTCCAGTATCACAAAAATAAACAAACAAACAAATAAATAAATAAAAATTAAAAGGGCTGGGAGTATAGCTTGGAACTAGAATACTACTGGGTTCAATTCTCAGTACCAAATCAACAGCATTGTCATCTCTGGGGGGCGAGGGGGACAACATTGGGATGGTTTCTAAATGTCTTTGGTAGTTCCAATGCGCAAGTAGGTTTTGAGCTCACCTCTGAACATTAGGCACCCTGCGCTGTGCATACCTGGAATGTATCAGGATACAGAAAGAAAGCAACAGGATTTCAGTTTCTATTTATTTTAAATCCCCTTCTTTTTCAATGTGCAAGCTTTACATCGGCTTTGGGAATGAAATAGTACTGATGATAATAACAGTTTGCAGCCCTTGAGAAGTTACTGTGGCCAGGCCCTCATCTCAGTACTTCACATAAAGTGCTCAGTACCTCACGAAAATCTGAGGAGGTGGATACTGTGATTAAGCCCACTTTACAGATGAAGGGACTGAAGCCAGAGAGGTTAAATAGCTGGCCCAAGATCACGCTGCTAGAAAGCAGCCAGCTAGCTCCAGCGGCCACCTTCTTCCCACACCACCAATTTGCTCTCACGGTACTCTGAATTTTATAAAATAAACAAATAATATGCAAATAAGACAGAGATAGCAGGGAGACCTCCCCTGTGTGTGTGGTACTGAGTATTGAACCTGGAGGCATTCTGTCTCTGAGCTATACCCCAGCCCTATTTATTGATAAATTGCTGCACACTGGTTTTGAACTTGCGATTCTCTTGTCTCAGCCTTCCAAGAACTGGGATTACAGGAGTTTGCCACCATGCTGCTTTCATGTTTTTTATTGTTGATAGGTTTCATAATCACATAGTTAAGCCATGGGTGGCAGACTGTGAATTTTTGAGGTAAGGTTTAACCTCACTCTTGGTTCCCTCCGCCCTGGAGTTAGCAGGCATGCAGGACTTAATATATGCTCTAATA